>JAAEAF010013388.1:0-11939 GCA_011037195.1 Triatoma infestans | reverse complement strand
TATCACGGAAAATATCTCCGATATTCTAAATGGACTAATTGATGTAGTTTAGATTTAGATATTTCAGTAGATCTGTCTTTGTAGCCATTCCTTCCATATATAATAATAATAATAATAATAATAATAATAATACTTTATTAAAAAGCACAAAATAAACATTTCTACAGCAAAACTGAAAACACAAGTATATACGGCTTGGGATAAAGGTTGATGTAAAACAAAACCAATATAAATCCTAATACTAATTGAACCAACAACTTCATATTACTAAAAACACATCAATCAAAATGTAATAAATGCACAAAAGTAAATTAATTACTAATTTAATTTAAGGAATTAATGCTGTTAATTAAATGAAAAAATAAACTTTTATCAAAATTACATAAATCAAAGAATAGTGTAAAAACAACAAAATCTTATGATACATGAATAAATTGCAACAACACCAAATTAAGTTACATGATGAAAATTAACAACAATCAGAAATTAAATTCCTGCACCAATTCAAAACGGTAGCGCCAAGCAGACCTGGCAAAATTTATGAGACCATGGCAGTCCAGAGCATTTAAATAATCTCTCAGTGAACGCACAGCGAGAGTACGGACACCCAGATAATGTAATCGAAATTCCGTCAGTATAGGGCAGTCTGCGAGAAAGTGAACGATATCTTCTCTAGCATTTAAATTGCATAAAGAACACGTCTGGACATCCCTCTCCAACCAAGGAGTGTGATTCAGGAATAAAAGTTCACCTTTTAGCTTAAAAAGCCATCGCAAGTGCTGAAGCGTGTATGTCATATTATCACCGTGGTGCCGTTCAAAGGAAAATAGCTTTTCATTCAGATCCCACTGTCCATAATGTGAAAATCTAACAGATGCCCTAGCCGACGCAATAGCTTCCTCCCGATGAACCGTTCTAATCCTGATTGTCAGAGCTGCCAGCTGATCTCTCCAACACTCCCAGTCAGTAATAGAGGGACACAGTCATATTTCTCCGCCAACCTTATCAACTTCCAAACCAATAGGCTTTCTGCTTGATAACTTCCAACGCCAACATTTTGGGGAGTCCAGATTGAGGCAGGTTCAACACCTTCAGACAGTAATTGAAATGCATCCTTAAAGTAAACAACAACAGTAAATCCACACCCGTCTCCACATAGAGCATATAATTGGGGGTAATATTAGGCAGTGAATACAGTTTTTTAATAAAAAATCTTAACAACTGTTCTAACACCTCATAGCGTTGATAGCCCCATATCTGAGCTGCATAACAGGCAATAGACCTAAACACTGAATTAAACAATAAAAACTTTTTGGAATAGGGAACCACATTTTGAGAGATTAGGCCCGACCAAACGCTATTAACAGCGACCTTAGCTGAAACCACTTTCTCCTTAATATGATTATTAAAACAGAGACGAGGTGTGAGAAATACCCCTAAATGCCTGTATTTAATCACCTCCTCGATTGATGCTCGCCATATACCCACCTCTCCCTAGAGGACAACCTACCCTCTCAAAGGAACACCCATGAACATCGATTTGCTAAGATTAACAGATAAACCCCATTGGCCGCAGTTTCTGTTAAGGGCGTTAATGTTTCTTTGAAGCTGTATCGGATTATCCCCCAGCAAAACAATATCATCCGCATACATCAACACGTTGAAAACTTTATTCGCCACACGTATACCCCCTTCCAGACACTCAGGTAAATTATCTAAAAAGAGGGAGATGAGGAGGGGTGAAAGCAGGCATCCTTGCCTGACACCCCTATTTACATGAAAAAACTGCGACATCCCCTCCCTACCTCTAACTGCCGCAAAAGTTTCCTGGTACAGTGATTTAATGACAGACAAGAATTTGTAGGAGACGTCTAAATTAAACAGTTTCAAAATTAGAGCCCTACGATTAATTCTATCAAAAGCCGCCGAGAAATCGACGAAGAAGCAGTAAACTTTTTGTTTCCTCTTTAAGAATTTTAATTTAATAATATTCGTTAATATAAATAGATTGTCTAAAGTGGAGAATCCCCGCCGAAACCCAGCTTGGTACTCACTCAGTAAATTGTTTTCCTCCACGAAACATTCTAACAGTAAATGGTTCGGCATACTGAACTAATAGGAGATTATGAATTGTATTCAATAAATTCTCAAAATGTTGACATGGTAATACCATTTCCACATATAAAGTTTTTTCTTTTGAAATGATTAAATATACACACAATTCTGCAGAATCTTTCTCCGACCCACAGCGTTTTACCAAAGAACTAAAATACTCCTTCTTTTTACTAATACATAGGAATTTATATTCCCTATTCGCATTGAAGTAAGCATCTCTAACAACTGCATATATCCATATCTCCTCCCATTTATTTTCATCTAGTAAATAAATTCATACTGCTTTATTTTCTGACGAAACTTTCTAGGTTAGTGTAAATAGGAAACAGTAGATCAAGTTGGGATGCGTTGAATTTACATCTTCCTGTGTTCAGCTCCTGCAACCTAGCTCCTGCTCAAGATAAGCCAGTTTCCTTTTGCTTGGAGCCATCTGATTAACAGCAATAACGCCATTACTTCCCTCCATTAACCCTTTATTATCTTTGCCCATTGCAAAATCCGTAACGACATTACACCATCGCTGTAATTCCTCTCACAGCAATAAGCAAAACTCATCTATTAAAGATATATACAACATTCGGATTTAATATTATAAAGGTTTTTACTTCTTTGTCATCCCGTTTAGTTCCGACTTTTTTTTTATTCAATTTCTATAATATTCAATACATTTCCATTTACATGAAAGTGGGAGAAGTAAACATATTTTCCCATAACAACTATGATTTCCTTGGGGAGTTTAGAAAGCCATTTGGATTCAGTAATAGATCGATATTTTTATTTTCTTTCATGAGAAAAGTAGTTCGCCTTATCTAGGCAATATCATGCCTCACAATGGACTATTACCTTATATAATGAAGTCCGTTCCAATATTAATTCTAGTAAGTGTATTAATTTCTTTTTACTGAATACTAATACTAATTAAATTAAGATCTGTGTTTCATACCATAAAATGTAAATGTTAGTGTTCATTTTGATCGCTATTTTTAACCCAGCTGCGAACGCATGCCTAAACCTTTGGGGGGCGGGGTGAATCGAGTGTAAATAACACCATTTTCTCTTCCTGCTATTAATATTACAATTCTATTTGACAAAATTTACTTTATAAGTAAAATTCATATTAAAATATGTGTTGCATTATACATGAATAACTCTACTGGGGATTAAGGCAAATAGTTCTCCATCCAAATATAAATTCATTGATGACCACAAAGTGAAGCAGGCTACCACGGAAAATGTCTCTGATGCTTTCCAGCTCTGCGGAACCAACCACCACAACTACAAATCAAGTAACTTGAAACATTTCTCTGGGTAAATTAATTTAAATGGATTTTTGGCGGAGAGGTGGGGTTATGTTTTCCTCTAAAATGTTATTTTAGTTTATTATATGATCTGTATAATATTAATTACAAAGAAATTATCAGACATTTTCCGTAGTAGCCTGCTTATTTTGTGGTCATCGACCGGTCATTTTTTTCTCCCCCTCCCCGGCGTTCGCCCCTCTCAGGTGCGTTGGTCAGACAGTTGATCACACAGACTTGCATGAGGCAAATTCAGTTATACACTCAGAGTGTATCACACTGTCTGACAAACGCATCCTGAAGATGGCGAACGCCCGAGACCGGTCGATGTCCAGAAAATGAAGCAGGCTATCACGGAAAATGTCTCTGATAATTTCCAGCTCTGCGGAACCAACCACCACAACTACAAAGAAATTGATGCCAAAATTCCGAGTTTGAATAAAATTGGTACAACCGGAAATGTTTATTTACGACTCTCTCCATAAAGACACCAACAATTTCATCAGCATGATTCGCTATCTATATCTACAGAGACCCATCACTTTTGTTTATAATTTTTTCCAAGAAAATTTATTTAACGGGGGTTTTGAGGGAGGAGGAGGTTATGCTTTCCTCAAAGAAGTCATGGTATGAAGTTTAGAGCCACCCATTCATGTAAATTGAACGCAACTAGACACCTAGTGAGAATTATATGTTTAAAGAGATTAATCAGTTATAACTATTGTAAATCCAAGTATAAGGGAAAGTGGTGTGAGTGTACCATATTGAATAGTTATCGTTTAATTAATCAGTGTTTCAATGAAAGTATTAAATTAGATTAGTTTGCTGATTAAGATTAAATAGCAAAGGAGGTTTAGTAAAGAAGGGAAAGGATTTCTAATAGCTTGAAGGAGACAAAATGTGGTGATAAAGTTTCGACCATTCGACGCTATTTGTTTTACACATGGCCTGTAGAAGGCGTCCAAAACTTATACCACTCACATCCCACCTATCTGTGTTTGTGATGTTTCTAAAAAGAAGGAAAGAGAAAAAAAAGTAAAAAAGAAAGAAGTAAAAGAAGTAAGTTCAGTAGAAGCGAACTTTCCTCATGCTGTAATGTAAGTTTAGGTGACCAAATGCTTACTTAACTCTTACAGTACTTTGCTACTTTGTTACACTATACTACCTAAAAATCTATTGCACTCATTTCCCAAAGGAATACTCTAAAATACAACTACCTGGACAAATATCTTGAAAGTACAATCTCCGAACAGTAAAAGTATTGTACTTCCGCCATTTATTTTTTTGTTCCCTGAGAATTATTGTAATTACCAAAAAGAAAAAATAATAACAATAAATCATAACAAAAAATTAATATTTTATAGTATTGTCTTTAACAGCAAATTTTGTTTGCTTCCTGTGTAAAAAAAAACAAAAAAGGGCAGGAATTTCCTGGATAATTGTTACGCTTTACTTCCGTATTAGATTGTATTATGGCCACTCAGAATCTGCAAACACATGATTGATTGAGACTGGCATTTTAACTTCCGAATTCAGCATGAATATACTCGGGGCACTCACTAGGTAAAGAGACAAATGATCGTAGTTTTAATGTGGTGCATTAAATGAATCTATTTCTACACTATTTCTCCAATTTTCAACATAATGCGCTATTACATTTATCCCATCTCTCTTCTACTTTTTTACTTTCTCTTACTTTCTAGTAAGAGGAAGTATTGCGATTGTGTCAAATTTACGAATGAAATTTTTGAGTTTTCACGTTTCTAGTTTTAAAACCTTTAATGGCTTACGGATGGCATTCGGCCCTGGGGCAGATATATACATGAAATAAAGTCGGAGGTACTCATAGAGAGGCCTCTTGGCAACTACTCCATGGTAGTCCAGGCCGAATTTTTTTCAATTAAATTCTCTGCTGAAGGAAACCTGAGAATGACCCTTAAAAATAATGAAGTTTTCATCTTCTTTGACTGCTAGGCTGCACCGAAGGCTTTTGCTGCCTTCAAAACCACCTTATCTCTGGTTAGGGAGAATCCCTGATACAACTTTCCCGGCACTATAAAGTTCGGCTGAAGGCAATGGAGGATTGGAGGCACAGCCGAGTAACTGGCCTTAAGGATAACCAAAGGGGCATTACGTGCGTCTTTTAGAGATTGACTCTGGAGAGAGCACGACAAAATCTGTAAACTAAGTCCAGAGGAACCAACACGGCTCGATGTTGATGTCAAATCTATATAAGAATAGTACGAAAGAGATTCTCTACTTAAAAAAGATCCAGATTGGTCTGGTAACAGCGCCCGCTCTAGGGGCGGGCAACCGGGACATTTGTCCCGCTAAAATTTAGGGGAGCCATTTTGGCTATAAGTGTGAGAAAAATATTGATGTTAAATATTCAATTAATAGAAAATTTCACATATCGATTTTTTCCTTTGCTAAAAATTTACAGCGCGTAACATATTTGTATTGCTTATGTATAAAAGCTAAAAATATTTGCGCTATTATTAAAAAATTAACGCAGAATTTATAAAGAACGATGCTTGAACTTGTTTGAACATGCATATACTTCTCTGAACAGAATAGCATTAGCACATGAACAGAACGCTGCTTCAGCTTGTGTTTGAACAAGCATAAACTTGCTTAAGAAATATATTTTTATAAGGAGCGGCAATTTGTCTTTTTGCCCGGGGCGGCAATTTATCTTTTTGACCGGGGCGGAATTTGTCTTTTTGTCTGGGGCGGCGTAACCGCTAGAGCGGGCGCTACTGGTAGCCAGACCATTTTAAGGGGCAGATAGGTTTAAAAAACACCAATACAAGGGGGGGATAATTAGCTCAGGCTCTTTATGCAGAGGCCTCGCACCTGTTGTTTGATTGTGTTGCAATTGCTGAATCGCGAGATCTTGTGGTACACTGAGACCAGAGGAGGTAATAGCGCTAAGAGAGCCTCAATCTCATGAAGAGGGCTTGTCGTACTAGATCTAAAGAGGTAGTCGCAATAAGCTTGTAACTAGCTGCTGTACCTGGGATCGGGGCCTACCCCATGTTTCAGTCTTAATTTCTCCCATCTGACTAATAATAAAGGTAACTAGAAATTTAGGAAAAATTCATATGTTGAATTTGAAGTAAATTCGACAGTTAAACTATGAAAAAACTAATGTGTTTCACTTCTGGCTTTTTCTTTCTTTTTAATCATGAGTTAATTCGAAATCTTCTAATCCAGTGTCTTTAAATTTTAGTAATCAATTTCGGAAATAAATGACCAAAATATTTTTTATAAAAAGACATATTCACGAAGGAGAAAAACTGTGACCTTTTACCTTTTGTTTCAAAGTTTATTTAATCATGTTTTATATTACTGGGAAAGTTTCATTTGTTGTAATCAATTATTAATGTGCAGACAGAGCAAAACAGATGTGCTCTGTCCCTCTCTCTATCAAAATGTGTTACTTTCATAAAAAAAAGAAAAGAATATAAGTCTCTATTATTTGAGAATCGATTATGTATGCGTAGAATTTGAAAAATATACTTTAGTATTTAATAAACACTTTCACAAAAAATATTTGGTATCGATTGATTGTTATCAACTTGGAGTTCAGTTGATTATATGTATTTTTGAATGTACACAATGATTATGTTAAATCGATGTTGTTGGAATTAAACAGCTATATTTTGCAATTTAAATCAACTTTTAGTTTATTCTTACTTTCCAAATAAAAAAAAAAGCTAGCCACATTACAATTTTAAACTAAATAGAGAAATTTGTTTCTATATTTATACCTTGTTATTAGTAGTAATAAAAAGATATTATTAACGTCTATTCCCAAAGAGAATTATACAATGGTAAAAGTGAAAGCCTCACATGGGATTTTTCTTATTTTTGTCATGTATTCTTTATTTATGTTACACTTCCACTTCATTTCATAATTCATCTAACAATTAAATATGTTTATAGTATTCTGTTGCATACTTTTGTAGGACTTTGAACATTTATATATTCGACGACTTTCGTATTCTTTCGTCAAAAAATCGACAGTGGTACCTTAAGTTGTCGAGGTCCAAGAAATTTTGGTCGACCGTATAAGATCTAATAAATAAATAAGCAAATCTTCGAGGTTTGAAGAAAATCGGATTAAACAGGAAGTGCAAATAGTCAGATTAGGTTCCTGAGTTTTTTTTATTTAGAATTTTCTTGAAAAGCGACTCGAACGGTTTTCTTTAAACATGATATGTTAACTGCATCCGAAATAAACCTATTCTTTTTATTTGAAGCATTTTCCAAGAATTTATTTTTCAAGATGTTCAGGAGTATGTGTAGGGGGTAACTTTAACATTAAACTTACGTTTAAAAGTTTTGGAAAGGGGGTGACAGAACTTATAACTGCCTTATAGGGTTGTCATATTTAGGTAAAGTGGTCCTAAAATACACCATGTAGTCTCTATAACCTTTAGAAAGTCGTGTAAATGTTTTTCACCAAAGCCACCAAATTTTTTTTTTTTTAATGAACCTTTTTTTTAAAAAAAAGAAAAATATATATAGTATGAAATATAAACATTAAAAACGAATTTGGAAATGCTTTATGTTACAGAATCTAACACAATTGGATGTGAGTGAAAATTCAATAGAATGTTTGGATTTGACAGCGTTGGACAAATTACAAAGTGTTCATTGTTCTAGAAACAAATTACAAGATCTCTCGTTGAACGGCACCTCCCTGTCATCTCTCATTGCTGGAAATAATTGTAAGTAAATTTAGAATTAAGAAATTATATAATTGATTACTGAATTTGTTTGTTTATTGTTTTTCTCTTTCTCGAATTAAAATTAGCTTTTTTATTAACATTCAAAATTCCGAACTTGTGCGCAAATTCCAGTATTTTTCAAAAACATCATTCTCTCCCTCAAATCGAATTTATGGCTTTTCTATGTTAATTATTATTATATTAGAACTCATTTGGTACAAACTGGTGGGTCGTGCCAAAAAGGAATGTACGAAAAGTGGGCGTGTCACATAATGATTCAATGTCTGACCGGGCCTGGCATTCTAAAAAGATTGCTGAAAATGTAGGAAATGTTTTGCTAGCGATAATCTATGTCCTTTAGATTGCTTAGGTTGGGAAAACCAAAAGCGTGCAATTACATTTGCAATCAAAAGATATAAACAGCACTGAAGAGTGGATATAGTTAGATTAAATGATAAAGACTATTAAATATCTTAGAAACGGCCCTTTGAAGGAATTGAGGTTTCCTTTCAGGAGATACCACGTTTTTTATAGAACGCCGTTGCTTTCGAACTTTGTCTCGCTGTTAGCCGGCAAATACAAAATAAGACAAACTGGTGTGAAACATTCACACGACTTTTTCTTACTGGAATTATTTACTTTAAACTTGCAATAGTTACTAAAAGTGTCTCAAAACTTTAGCAAAACTTGTAATGGTAATTTGAATTTAAGCCATGAAGATTCTAAGAAGATTTTTCTAGAAAAATGTTTCTTATAAAAGTGATAGACCTTAAATTGTGCAGTTTAAAGAAAATCGTTGGAGCCATAATCGAAAAACGCGAAAAATTTGGGAAAAAAAAGAAAGAAGAAATCAGGTAAGGTCAATTTTCCGTCTGTGATTCAGTCTTACACACACAACCACCGAGAAAACAAATCGCCAACACTCTGCCAGTTCAGTCTGTCATTCTCTAGCTCTACCATACTCTTTCTATAACAATAGTGTAAAGCCCTTGCTGTACTCTATTTTGCTCAAGCAATATATTCAGTGTTCAAATCAGTGTACTTATTCTGTATTACATTTTTCTCTGCCCCACCCCAAAAATCTATCTCATTTCGTTTTGTAAAAACTTGTGAGTATTTTAAATGAAATTCTTAAAAAAAACATTCTCTTATTTCCAAAATTTCAAACATTCTAAAATATATAATTATTATAAAATTTGTATAAACTATAAACATTATTATTTGTTGTGGTGGTTGGTTCCGCAGAGCTGGAAAGCATCAGAGACATTTTCTGTGGTAGCTTGCTTCATTTTGTGGTCATCGACCGGTTTCGGGCGTTCGCCACTTAGGATGCGTTTTTTAGACAGTGTGACAACACAGACTCGTTTAGACTAACTTCAGGGTCGTTCCATCTTGAATGCCAATAAGGCTTTCCCTTTCCCAATAAGGCAGGGAGAAGGATAGAGGTGAAGTCTGGCAGTTAGTTTAAATTTAAATATGCACAAGCTTTCTTGGTTTGAAATAGAACGTTCCACATAAGGCTGCTCAGGTATACAAGTAAAATCCCCACCACCATTTTTATGGCCAGCTCAACTAAACATTGTAACGTTGCAATTTTAAAGCAAATTTTTTTGATTAAATTGAATAATTAGAGAAAGTCTTGTGAGTGTTTCCCACCTGACTTTTTTGCTATCAATTTCATTTAACGCTATTTGATATATATACTCGTATATATATACTTCACTGCTATGGAAAACAACAAGACTTCCGGAAAAGTGATTGTTAAAAATAAATGAATTTGATTAAATAAAAAATACGAATTATAAGTTAATTGATTTTATTAACATTTGAAGAAACTATAATTAATCAAGTTTTCTAAATGTATTAAACTTTCCAAGGTTTTATCGAGGTTCTTATTTATTTTGCAGGTTTAACCAAATTGTCTATCCATCCTAAGCCCACCAAATTGAAGCATTTAGATATTTCATAGTAAGTATAATTTAGATCTTTTATTTTCATCAAAGGAATGGGCGAAAATATTATGTGCAAAACAAACCAAACGTAACCTTTACAGTACAAACGTTCAAATCCTCTACTTAAAACATACCTATAGACTTACAATATAGTAGTCTCTATTATAACAATGCAATAGATTCTGACATTTTCACTGACATCCTCAACACTCAATATTTACAACATGAGAGGGCCGGCAAAGGTAGAGTTGATGTGTGCAACTAATTCCTTGTTTTTTTTGTTATTTTACCCCACCCACTGGCAAGCTTTGGCTCATCACTATTGTAATACATTGTACACTTTACAGACGACTATATTGACATCTAAGGAGGTACACTATAGATATTCTAAATCAGAGCTTGTCAAAGTGGAGGCCGCGGCCGGTTAGTGGTCCGTGAGATGACGATTGCGAGCTACCCCAGAGAGAGAATAGAGATATAATAAAATGAAATTTCGTAGAATCCTTTAAATAATTAAATATGAAAACAGGGAATAAAATATAATGAGTCTTTCATCTGTTTTCTTTTTCACTAAGCAAATCAAAAGGCATATAAAAAAAAAATTTTAATGTCTTAAAATGATCACAAAATTTTTTATTTTTACAAATTTCTTAAAAAATTAAATAATCTAAAAGATATTTAGTTTTTGTTTCACCATTTCATTATAACCAATCTGGAGAGCGAATTCTAGATAATCAAAGATAACCAACTTTTAACATAGAATACGTTTTTTGGGAGGCACTATTTGGTAAAACCCGAACATTTCTCACATGAAAAAGGCGAATGAACGTTTTCTCATAGTGAGGTTAGTGGGTGAATGAGTAGTGGGGCTAAGGGGTGTTGCTATTGGAGGGGAGTTGAAATACGTATGTTGAGTTAAAAACTTATTCTACGCATATTACAACTGTCATATGACAGATACCGTTTGAATTTTTTTAATTTAAAATCATTGGATGAATTTTTTTAATTTAAAATCATTGGAACGACATCAAGCTGTTCAATTTCATAAAAAAAGAAGCATTCTAGGCCGATTTTGTAATTTTATTTTTATAATTATAAGACGCCATATTAAATTAAGTACGCTCTTGAATATAATTCATCGATTGTTTACAGTCATGTAACTATGGCTTTCCCATTTAGAGTTACATTATTAAATTCAACATTAAATACTGACAAGTAAAAAAAGTTTGACAATGTTAAAGAAAAACTAGAAAGAAAACCGAAGGTAATTTTCATGGGAGACCAGGAATGAGAGTTGTCTTCTTGGGGACCACACGGCGCAAGACAAATGATTGGTGCTCTTTAATTTAAGATTAGTTTACTAGCACTTCCTAGCAACAACTTACAATATTAGTTCAACTTTACCTTGTTTAGTACAAGATTTTTTTTTTTAACGTCAAAAACTTTTTAACGTCCTTGTTCTTGTCTGGCGGTGACCGGTACGATCCGGACCACGCCAACAGCTGCAATGGAGACTTATTGGGAATCCCACCGCTCTTTGTAGAGGTGTAAACTGTGGCAATGTGAGATTGTCTACGTTGGAAGGAGATTAGGTTCAGGACCTTTGGTCGGAGCAGGATGTCTGTGGAAGAGCTTAGGCTATTTCCCCTTAAGGTTATTGTCCGATTTGTTCGGACTGCGGTAAAAATTAGATGGATTAGACCCGGGTCTGGATATTTGTTCTAGACCCGGTTTGTTGTTGTTTTTCTTGAGGTAGCCATATGGGCCCGTGAGGCTTTGGATAGCGTACGGTTTGGTCCCTCCCCACAGACAAATAATAATAACGTCCTGGTTATGTA
>JAAEAF010013386.1:0-19597 GCA_011037195.1 Triatoma infestans | reverse complement strand
ATTTTGTTCTAAATTTGGACATACGGCTCGAACATGTTTCCAGATACAGCCAAAAAACGGTTAAGCCCACAGCCGCTCTCACGAACGGCTGATGTTATGACCTTGGCTCTCATACCTGCTTTCACCAATTCTGATAATTTGTTAGTAAATGTAAGAATTGGCAAAAAATTTATTCGTGCCCTTGTAGACACTGGAGCTAGTCACAGCCTAGTGGATTCCAGTTTTTGTCGAAATAAGAACCTTCAGCATTCCAACATTATTTTAAAATCTCTGACTAACCAAGTAATACCTAATTATGGCATCACGTCCCTTCATTTGCATGCGGACAATGTCGAAAATTCCAAATTTATGGCGAATTCATAGTTTCGCAATTAAAAGGCAATTTCCAATTAATACTAGGTAGGGATGCCCTTACATTAAATAGGGCAATTATTAATTTGCGCACACGTACACTAACGCTCAATAAATTCAACATTCCATTTTCAAATAGTGCTCAAACGCACCAAATCAATTCGATTCAACAGCTACCCTTACCCAAAACCCTGCAGCTTCGCCACAAAATTATAGTGCCACCTCGCGCACACATAATACAAACACATACACTATATAAAAAAATTCCGCTCGACACACAAATTCTGCTTACACAACACAATTCCTTACCTACGGGTATCTACATGCCCAATTCTATCGTACATATTGCTAACAACACATGCACCATCAACCTTATAAATACTACCTCACACGAAATTACTATTCAAAAACACTTTCCAATCGCACATATCGAATACGATTTTGAAACAGACTTACAGACTCACAGCATACACGCAGTACAATCTGCCACTCAAACTAATACAAACGAAATCGCTCTATTTCAACAAGAACTTCTCAACAAACTAACGCATCTCTCTTCTCAACAACAACAACAAGTTCTACATGCCCTCACTCCTTTTTATGACGCCTTCACACACGACCACAATTTCCAAACGGAGTTTGGTTGTATCTTTACTAGAGGTCACATCGGCTCTATAAAAATTGTGTTTTTTGAGTGGTTAATCGTGTGCTATCAACTTTAAAATTTGCACATTGTTAGTGGCAGTAGTGAAGATTACTTATACAGAATTTGAAAAAAAATTATCGAGTGATTACCGAGGAATTTGAAGAAATCATTACTTATTTATTGGATATAATTTATCAGTATTAGATTTGTGCTTGGCGACTTGGTAGTGGGGTGGAAGGTGCGGAGTGGTCATCATCAGAGGGAAGGAGGTGTTTACAAGCAGCTTATTGATAAATATATTGACTTTATCTACAAATCAAGTAACTATACTCATCATTGATACTTCCATAATATTTTGCTCCGTTAACCTTGAGATCTCGTACATCAGCTTTTTATTAAATTATTATATTTAAAATTCTACAAGCCCTTTTTTGCGAATTACTGTTTGTGTAATATTTCTGTAATTAACTTTTATTTACAATAAAAATATATCCTAACTTGGTATTTGAGTGGTTACGGTTAATGTCTAAAACAGTAAAAGAATGTTACGGAGAGAGAGGAAATATAACCCCACCGAATACTAAACGTGGAAACATCAAAAGATCCCGTTCTTCACCGGAGCTGGGTGAGGGAATAAATATAAAGAAAGGCAAACTTAGAGGTATTATTAAAGAAATGGAAGGAGGGCTAGAGAAGGTGTCGCTGAGGGGGTTATTACAGGAAATGAGTAAGCTTATTGACGCCAAAAATTTGGCGAGTAAAGAGGATATGGAAGCGATCAAAGCTGAATTAAGAGAAATTAAAGCCGATTTAAATGAGATTAAAAAAGAGAACATGGTTCTGAAGAAAGAGGTGGAATTTCTAAAGAGTGAATTAAGTGAGAGAGATAGTAGATTAGAAATGTTGGAAAACTATACAAGAAGAAACAATTTACTATTTAAAGGGTTAGGAGGAGAGAGAGGAGGGGAGAAGGAAGCAGTCACTAAGTTTTGTCAAGAGGTGCTTAAGGTAGATGTATCCGGCACAATACAGGATGCTTATGTTATTGGAACCACTCATCCTATGATTAAAGTGGAATACGAGAATAAAAAAGTAGTTACAGAGATTCTGAAGAACACGAAGAATCTGAGAGGAACGGGCTTCTATGTAGATAGAGATTATACTTGGCAAACTAGGATGAAGAGAAAGAACTTATTTATGTGTAGGAAAGAATTTATGCAGAAGAATCCAAAGCTGAAGTCACGTGTTGTGGGGGACACGTTGATACTAGAAGGGAAGAAATTTAAGTGGAATGAAGCAGAAGGCCTAAAAGGAAATAGAGAGGAAGATAATAAATGGCTGCAGGTTCTCAGAGAAACATTGTGAGAAGAAACTGTCTGTCAGGTGTCTTCACGTAGTTTATCAAAATTAGAATGTAAGTGTTGCAAAATATTATCTTATAATATTGCTGGGCTCAAAGATAAAGTTAGAGATAGTTTTTTTTTAAAGTTTATAAATAGTTTCGATGTTTTTATTTTGATTGAAACATTTGTTGAAGAAAAAGATTTCAGTTTTTTTAGTAACTATTTTAGTAATTTTGAGTTACATTGGAGCCCAGCTTCTAGAAATTTTTTATTAGGTAGGGCATCTGGAGGTATGTTAGTGGGAGTGAGAAAAGGGAATATTAGTTTGAAATGTAAGTTACTTTCTGATTGGCCAATAGTAAAAATTAACACCACCTTAGGAATTATACATGTATTGCCGATTTACTTAAACTGTAATAACTGGGTTACTGATTTTGAGAAATTAGAATATTTTTTAAATAATAGAAACGATCTTATGTATATTTTGATAGGGGACTGGAATGGGAGAATAGGAAGTGATAATGGGTTTATAGAAGAGGTAGATAAATTGACGGAGAATATAGTTCTGCAAAGAAGTACTAAAGACAAATTTAAAAATAGCAGGGGCTCCAGAATTATTGAGTTGTTGGCGGATAATAATCTGGTTGTATTAAACGGAAGGACTGTAGGGGACTTAGGAGGGAAATTAACCTATATAGCAGGAAGGGGAAATACTGTAATTGATTATTGTGCGGTGGATTTTGGAGTTTTGAGCACGATAAAGAGTTTTGAAGTTGTTGCTGAAAATTTTTCGGACCATATGCCTTTATCGCTAACACTTTATTTAGAAAATGAAGAAAATACAGATAAAACAATTCCTTTACTTCCGGTGCTTGGCCTAGAAATAAAAATGATTCACAAATTTATCAGATTCAACTTAACGAGCTTATAGATAGTATAAAACTTGTAAATGAGCAAGTAATAGATTTAGAATTTATCAGGAATGTAGTAAGGGAATGTGCAGAAGGTGGGGTTAAAAAAGGTCCTGTTAGACGTAATGCTAAAGCAAAACAACCTTGGTTTGATAAAGAGTGCGACAAAGCTCGCAAAAGAACCTTTGCGCTGCTCCGCTTGTTTCGTGAATGTAATAGTTTAATAATTAAAGAACGGTATAGGAAATGTAATAAAACTTATAAAAAGGTTTGCGAAAAAAAAAGAAAGGAATATTATTTTGGTATTGCTCGGGATTTTATGAGTGCGAAAGATTCTGAAACATTTTGGTCTTTAGTAAAAAAGTTTAAAAAAGCCAATTTTGAATGTGGTACTGAAATTAAACCAAAAGAATGGTTAGAGTATTTCCAGTCATTATATAACCCTCCTCTTATTTCCGAGAAAATTAATTTTGTTGAACCCTACATTATGGATGATTATTTGGACTCCCCTTTTGCTTTAGAAGAATTAAAAGAGATACTTAAAAAAGTAAAAAATAATAAAGCTCCAGGGATGGATAGAATACCCTATGAGTTTTACAAAAATGTTACTGGTCCCTTCCTCGAATTGATATTAAAAGCTTTTAATAACATTATAGAGACAGGGAATTTACCCTCAAATTGTAAAAAGGCCATAGTGTTCCCGTTACATAAGAAAGGGAATCGAAATATGGTGAATAACTATAGGGGACTATCATTTATAGACACTATAGTCAAATTGTTTACGGGGATACTGGCGAACAGATTGACACTTTGGTTAGAGAAGAGTGGCCAATTATATGAGGGTCAATGTGGCTTCAGGAAAGGGTACTCTACCATTGATAATCTATTCGTTTTAACTAATATAATACAATATTACATTCAAGAAAAGAATAAAAGAGTTTACTGTTTTTTTGTAGACTTCAGAGCAGCATTTGATTCTATAGACCGAGATTCGTTGTTTATCAAATTGGCAAACCTTGGGGTATCTTCAAAATTTATCAGTATTGTCAAAATGTTATATTATCAGACTAGTGCAGTGGTGCGGTTGAAGGATGGAGTGTCAGAGCCATTCAGCACCACAATGGGAGTTAAGCAGGGTTGTTTGCTAAGCCCGATTCTATTCAACGTTTACATAAATGATTTGGCGGAATATCTGGGTGAGGGAATAAAGGTGGGGAATATTAATATTAATTCACTTCTATTTGCTGATGATGTGGTGTTGTTGGCGGACGAGCCGTTTAAAATGAAGAATATGGTAAAAAAATTAGAAGCATATATGGAGATGTGGAATCTAAGTATAAACTTAGAAAAATCTAAAATTATGGTGTTCCGTAAAAACATGGGAAAATTGAAAAAGATAGAGAAATGGCACTTTAGAGGCGAACCTATAGAAATAGTAAATAGTTATAAATATCTAGGTGTTACGCTAACTTCAAATTTGCAATTTACTACGCATCTTAATGAAAGATATAAATTAGCAAAAAAGGCAATTAATAGCATTTGGTCCGGCATTTTTATGAACAACCATATTCCTATGTCTTCAAAATTCCAAATCTTTAATACAATAGTTTTAACCTCAGTATGTTACGGGTGTCAAGTTTGGGGCTACAAATTATATGAACAAGTGGAGAAAGTACAGAGATTTTTTCTAAAGAAGTTGCTCCGAGTCCCAAAATTTACTCCAAATTATATCCTGTATCTGGAAACAGATCAAAATTACATATTTTTTAGAACTTTTCAGCTGCATTTGAAGTATATATCGAAAGTCTGTTTGTATAGTGACAATAGATTGCCAAAGGTAGTGGGTACTTTAATGGCACAAAAGAAGCTCTTTTGGTTTAAGGAATGGCTTGATTTAGCTAATAAGTTTAACTGTACCATAGAGAGTCCCTTTAGTTCTCTAGAAAACTGCATTAAACAGATAGAGAAACTTCTGGAAATTATGAAGGCAAACGCTACTAACGAATTTTTATTAAAAGCGCAGGCGGCTCAGTACCACCTATTATACAAAGAACTATTGCCAGTAAAGTATCCCTATATCAATGATTTAAATAATGCTGACGTTATAAGAATAGTTTTTAAAGTAAGGGGGGACTTACTAATTTAAATTATAATGCTTGGGATCCTGATAGGACTCATATCTGCTCTCTTTGTAATAATAATGAGATAGAGGATACCGTTCACTTTATGGCAATATGTCCTATATTAGGATCCATTAGAAAAAGGTACATAGGAAAGCATGTAATCACAAAAGGAGAACTAGTTAGATTATTGACAGGGAAAATATAAAACCTGTGTATAATTTTGCAAAACATGCATTGGAATATAGGGAAGAAAAAATGAAAAATATAATTTAATTTATTTATTTGTTTTCTTTTATTTTGTTTTTGATATTTCTTGTATTATAATTTTCACGCCAAACTCCTGGCAGACGGCTGTATTCAGCCATTGCTGTACGCTTTATGTTTGTACCTAAGTTTTGTAAGTTTATATTTGTATAATAAAGCATTCATTCATTCATTCATTCATTCATTCAATTTCCAAACAAAACATTCTGGAGTCACTCACCATATTGACACAAAAAATCATGCCCCTGTTTCCAGCCGCCCCTATAAGATAGCCCACTCCGTTGCTCCCATCCTCAAGGCCCTCATACAAGACAATCTTGATAGAGCTATAATAGGGAAAAGTAAATCTAACTGGGCTCACCCCGTCATACTCATTAAGAAAAAACACGCTGGCCACACAGAAGTTGATGTTACAAATATTACAATCTCCGAAAACAATACAGGTATGTGGTTGATCTTCGCAAACTAAATGCCATCACCACTTCCGCTTCCGCATATACAGCTTATCCTATCCACACTGACTGCCACCCGTTTCTATACCACCTTAGACATCAGCGGTGTCTTCCACGGCATCCTCATCGACGAAGCATCTAAAGAAAAGACTTCCTTCGCCACTAATTTCGGAACCTATCAATTCAATGATCTTCCCGTCGGTTTAAAGGATGCTTCAAGCGCTTATCAGCGTTTAATAGACAAAATTATGTGCGGATATACTGGTGACATCTGCCACACCTTCATAGACGATATACTCGTCTTCCATGGGAAAAGTTTCGACGATCACCTTCACGCATTATTAAAAGTAATGAAGCGTCTCCAGACCGTTAACTTGTGTATAGATTGGGAAAATGTCAATTTTATAAAAAGAGCTGTAAATATCTGGGCTATGTAATTAGTTCTAACAGAATAAGGACCGACGAATAAAAATTGAAATCGGTTAAGAACTACCCTGTACCTCGTAAATTAAAAGACGTCAGAGCATTTTTGTGTTTCATAGGTTTCTATAGGAAATTTATCCCCAAATTTTCTGAGCTTGCCAAGCCACTCACCGAGCTTATAAAGAATGGAGTAAGTTTTCAAGCTCTTAAATCCACTTTAATATCTTCACCTGTCCTAGCCTATCCAAATTACAAGCATGAATTCATCCTTACTGCGGATGCAAGTAATATAGATATTTCCGTAATTCTAAGCCAAAATATAATGGGGATGAAAAGCCCATAGCGTTTGCTTCACGTGTGGGCTTTTGAAGCAGAATCCAAATACTGTATTACAGAACGTGAATTGTTAGCCATCGCCTTTGGGTGTAAAACCTATAGTTATATCTTGTATGGTTACAGATTTAAGGTATTTACAGAATGGCTCAAAAACATCAAAGATAGCCACAATAAGCTCTTCCGTTGGGGCATGAAACTGGCAGAATTTGACTTTTATATGGAGCATAGTTCCGGCAAGAATATTGCACATGCGGACGCACTTAGTCGATACATAGGCTGCATTCAAGCCGAAACCGACGAATACTATCCAACGATAGACCTCCTGGAATTCCTAGGACTTCAAAGTAATGGCGCTGAATGTCAGAAGTTACTTCAAACACCCCACTATTCCTTAGACCAACAGGGTTTAATAATCCTTACTGTTGAGAGTTGCACACTACTGCCTAACTCTATGCGTGACACCATCATGCGATTATTTCATGACAATCCTCTCTCGGGACTCTATGGTATTCATAAGACATATGACAGAATAAAAATGTTCTTTACTGGCCAAATATTTCTGCTGATTTGCAAAACTATATACAAACATGTCATAGTTGCGCTACTAATAAGACGCATATTCCTCACAATGATTCCCTTGAGTGATTTTCAAGAGCTAACGAACGTATTTCAGGCATTATCTATAGATGTAGTAGGTCCCATGGAAGTTTCCACTAACCCAGTGAGAAATACAAATACATCCTTACCATTATCTGCCAGTACTCTCTCTTTCTCGAGATGTTTCCCATGACAAATCAAGAGAATATTGCTTGGATATTTGTTAATGAAATTTTTACCCGTTATGGCACCCCCAAGTACCTATTATCGTATTTAGGAACCAATTTTACTTCCCCCATAATACTTCAGATCTGCACCCTATTGAAAATCCGAAAAGTTAACACTACTCCCTACCACCCTGCTTCCAATGGCAAATTGGAACGTATCCATAAAACGATAGCTCGTAGTATCTCCCACTACTCAAAAAACCAGTGGCACAGATATCTACCACTTATAAAAGTGCACACAATTCAAGCCCAAATACCTCGACAGGCTATTTTCCTCATGAACTCATATTTGGGAGTAAGTTCAAATTTCCTTGACTAGTAAACTTCCCATCCCGTGACCTCGATAATTTTAATATCCATCCAAGGACATTGTACAACAAAATTAAAGAGGTACGCGCTTCAGCTAAGGGAAATAATAAAAAGACAAAAGTTACTAGAGCCAAATATTATAATAGGAATGTATCTAAACATCAATTTCAGGTTAACGACAATGTTTACCTCAAAATTTTCAAACCTCAGGCCAAATTTGGTCGTAAATTTTCTGAACCTTACAAAATAGACAAATTATACCCCAACCATACTGTACGCTTACGTATGGAAGACGGTAAAAAGGTAGTACACCTCAGTAAAATTAAAAAGGCATGTATAAGGAAAATGCCACAATCCCAAAATAAACATCCTATGGTAGTTCGCGACCGACGTAAAACATAAAACACTAGAAATCATTCTCACTCTACATGACGCATTTCTCAACCTATTCTCAACTCTACAAATACACCACATGTATATATTAACCATATAATTAATAAACTTATTAACCATATATTAACAAAATAAAAAATAAAAATAAATAGTAAAGAAAAATAATGCATGGAATCAATTAGTTAGTCTTAAGAACAAAAATGTATATTACTCAACCATTTGATATTTCTAGTTATGGTATATTTCATTGTATATTTCAGCATTTTTAAATTATAATTTACAATTTATTTTATTTTGCAGAAACCAAGATTACCAAGTAAACTTGTTTGATATTTCTGTTATGTACTGCAATGTTTAATAGTGATCTGTTTAATTAACACGTTTTTTTCTGCTCCAGCGACGACGATGTCAATGCAGAAATTAAGAATGTTTCAAATATTTGACATTGACTTAGTATAAATTTTTCATAATATTATACCTAATATTAATCATTTATATTTTTTTTTGTAGTTTTAATGGTGCAAAGCATAATGCGTGTATTTGATAGACATTTTTTATGTTTATTTATGATATGTATTTTTTTTTTAGTTCGCCTTAAAAGAAAACTGAATTACTTGTATTTATTTAGGTATATGTTATCCATCTTTTGATCCTATTAATCTAACATTTTTGTAATATTTACTTGTTTTCTCAATTTATGTTGAAGGTACCTAGAACGTTCAGCATAGCTGAATAGCTCATGAAATACAAACGGTCCAAATATGTATACATACCCCACAAAGTAGCTACTTTAATAGCTTAATATTTACTTCAATAGTAAAATATGTCTTAGTTATAAGAATTTTCTATAAAATTAAGTGTCCAATAATGTTTTTATGTTAGCTGTAACAATTTAAAAATTTTAAATTTCTCTTTTGCAGATCCAAACATGTCACATCTACATCATTGCATTTGTATGAATGTAATTGCATGCGCATGTTAGTTAATATTGCATGTAGTTGTAAGAATTTTATCATGTATTTGTGTGTAAATTAATTTTGTGTACAAATGAATTAGTTACAGATACAAACTACGAAAGGAATAGATACTCAACTTCGGATTCCTCATAATCCTCCTATCGCACATCCCTGCGCATCCTGCTCGCAAAAATAAAACACATAAGACTAAACTAAATCAAGCAAACATTTAAACTAATAATGAATAGATGAATTCGCTACGTACGCTATGATTACCACAACTACACACTGAGAACTATCACAATTATAACCTACGATCTATGACTACACAAACTGAAAATTATATATCTGCCAATACAACAGTTATTTTTTTTGTACGATGTACAATTAGGTTAACAATTTTTATTCTACAAGATGAACACCAACTAACTGCACGTATTTCCAAAGGGAAATAACAAAAATATACACAAATATGCCTGCACATGCGCAATTAATAAATTAGGCATACAAATATTATATTAAGATGGACAAGAAATGGACGCCAACTGGACTTATTCCAAATGAAAATTAACAAACTGCACAAATTTCCAAAGGGAAGTAAAATAACCGCACGACATTTCCAAAAGGAAATAAACTAACACCACATTTCAAAAGGGAAATTGACTAACAACGCAAGATTTCTAAATGGAAATTGAAAACACATTTAATCACATAAAAACAAAACAAATCTTAACTAAAATCTCAACACTTTATCTTAGTAATTAGTTCCCTTGTATTTTAAAAACCTTATTCATACCCTTCCTTCATTTTTTTTTGTTATATTTCTTATCACCACACTAATAAATAGTTTTTCGTGGTGCTATATGTGTATACTTATTCCTTTAAAATTTGTTGCTATACATTTATTATTTATTACTATAAATTTTTCTATAATGTATCTATATGTTAAATTGTTTTTGAATTGTTAAGGAATTTTTTCGTTTATATAGAATCACTTCAAGAAAAACATATGCATTTTCGTTTATATAAAGTCATATTAACAAAAACACATATATGCATATAGAGTCACTTCAAGAATTCAAGAAATTACATGCATCCCTACAGCACCATCACTCAGAAGCCTACATTAATTGCCTTGTCTATCCTTGCCAGTTACATCTTCATCAGCAACACTCGCCAAGCAGTGTTTGCCAATCAGCCTACCACCAGAGTAACGCCACCTACTCAAGCAGCGTTCGCTCGAGAAGGAGACTATCCATCACCAGAGCAACGCTCCACACCCAAGCAGCGTATGCTCCAGAACAAGATGACTGTAGTCTACTATACACGACTGTCTTGCGGAGGTTTCACATACGCCTTTCGCCATACCAGAGAATAACCTTCTTCAAGCTTCTACAAGTCGTGCCGAAAAATTTTTCCAGGAGGGGGGATAATGTAGTGGAAGAACGAAATAGGAAAATAATAGTTTTGAAAAATAGTTTAGAATATTTTATAGTTTGAAAAATCTAATTATGTTAATATATTAAATAGTGAATTTACCTTCAAAAGAGTGTATTTAGAGCCAGCTATACTACAATCTATGTCATTGCTATTAGGGAAACAAAGGCACGAAAACCCGTTAGGCCAACTCTTTTGTAAAAGAAATTCCCCCGCTAAAGAGGGCATTTCTTCAGAACAGTCTGCACTCTGCCTTCAAACAAAAAGAGTCTGCATTCTGCTTTCAAAGCCACAACATTTCAGGAAACGCCCTCTTCAAATCACTGCCAGATATAAGTTAAAACCTAAGAGCTTTGCATTTATTCTAGACATACATCTGAATTATTAAGATATAGTTGTGAATATTGTAAACTATTTAAATTTACTTAGAGAATATATTTATTTCAAAAACAGTGGTGATTTCTTGATTATTACTAATATTTCTATCTCAAACATACATACAAGCCCTTTTACTAAACCGCTCGTGCTACTACAAACATACATCAACACCACACCAAATACATTTCACAGGGCTGATGTGAGGCGTTCTACGGGGGTGCACAATGGGCCCAGCCGTGGTGTAAGAGCTGAACCTCTTTGGAGGTCCCGGATTCTATACATAAAATAAAGAAACATATAAAGAGGTACAACTTTTATTTCAAACTTTTCTCTGGACAATCATTTAAAGACTCTTTTTGGGGAGAGGTGGAGTTATGGATCCCTCTAAAGTGCTATTTTAGTTTATATCACAATTCTATCATGTAAATAATATTAATTAGAATTAAATATGTTGTTGAATTTCAGAGATAGAAAAAAATCAGATGACCAGATGTGCGTTTTTCTGAAAAGTATTTTTCAATCTTCTGTATTTTTCAAAAATGGCTTCAACGATTTTCTTCAATCTAAGTATGTGAACTACACATGCAAAGAGCTACAACTTTTATTCGAAACATTTTTCCGGGTGATCTTATTTAAGCGGCTTTTGGTGGTGGGGTAGGGCTATGTTTGCCTCTGAAGTGCTATCTTAGCTTGTTATAAATTCTACCATTTAGTAATACACAATATCTCTAGTAACAATTTTTTTCAGCGCAGTAACTCTGAAAAAATATATCTCTGGCGGAAACATAATTTGAAAAATATAGTATCAATTTATTACCATTTACTTCCTTTAGTGAATGTAGTAACTGGGCCAATAACTATTGAATAATCATGGACTTTGTACTTTGGATAGATAAAGCGGTAGTAGAAAACATACGTATAATTTGCAAACGTGAATATTTATTTCAATTATTAGTGCAAACTAAATAATTAGTGCATTGAAAACAATCAAATATTATTGGTTTAAATGCACAAAATACAATTTTACTTTAACAAATCAAAATTAGTGTTATATTAAATAATGAGATGAGAAATGTTGCCAATTGTTATCATAGTGTTGAAATTTTGATTTACAATTCCAAATTATATTCGCAGGAGTGATCAGTTAATTATGACTTGGGTTGATCTGGATTACTGGTGCAATATGTCTTCCATCTGTTAAAGAAATAAAATAATATTATTAATAATAATGGTGTCTTCATTTTAGAAAAAGCGAATTTTAGAAATTGACAGTATAATTATTGGCACATTTTAATTCTACGCTATTTTATTTAATATTTATTTCAATTTAACGAACTTGATATCAGTTTTTCATATAAACTTCAGGAGTTCCGAAATAAAGTTATATGTCAAAATTCCTCAACCGGAAGTAGATACCACTTAACTGAATAGATTTTTCACTTTTTTGCGAGTTTCCCCCAAGAAAGGCTTCAACTAGTTTCTTTACATTTGTTATATTAATTAATAATTACACATACAAGCCAAACATTTTCTTTGTAACTTTCATCAGAGAAAATTCAATGATCATTCTTTTGCTTGCTGTTCCTCACACTGCCAAAGGAAGCTTTTGGGGGAGTATGAGGTTAGGATTTCCTCTAAAATGCTATTTCAATTTATTATTAAATTCTATCATCTAAAGAATAGATCGTTCAATAGGATAAATATTCTGCAAATATTCCGAATTTTACTGAGTACGAGGTGGTGAAGAGCTAGGGATTGGCTTTCGGTTCGATAAACCCAACTATTAGCACAAATCAGCTACATCTGCTTTTCTTTTTATAGTGTTGATAATTTTCTTTAACAACATGAACTGTAAACATAAAGGTGTACGTACAATTCTGCAGATTACTTGTTTTTTTTTCTGTTTTTTTTTTTTCGGCGCATCGACTGCCATGTTTTTTTTGTTTTTTTTCGGCGCATCGACTGCCATGGTCATTAGCGCCTCCACTCATTTAAGCTTTCTCGTTCTATGGCCACTTGAGCTGGGATGGCACAGGTTAACCTGTGTGGCTTCCACACACAACACCTTGCTCAGCAAGGCAGGGGGGAGCCACAGGTATTCGAGGATCTACCCACACATCCCCTCTTATATCATCGATCTAGTCGACGAGGGAGAGTGTGGGATTATTGTTTGTGCCATCCCTTATTTTATTAATAACTGGGGTCGACTCTAATGTAACAAAATTACTATTTATTCATTAAGCTATTTATAATAAAGAAGTTTATTAAGAGTATTATTTACAAAATAATTAAATTGCTATCTTTAATTAATACTTTAATTATTTTGTCCAAAAATGGCAGTTTAAAAATTCTCTAACATTATAGATAGATACTATGTTTACAAAAATATAATCACTTTCTCACATGTCCTTGGGCATTCGTCAATTGACATTCATTTTCCTGAAGGAACATTTGCTACACCAGCCGTATCACCGTATTCAAGTCTTCGGTTATTAATTTCTTGCGGACTTCGATTAACAGGTCCTTCAGATTGTGAATTCTGTTGATTCTGTGTCAAATCATTGTTCACTGGTGCTGAAGCAATAGGCCGATTGTATGTTGGACTATAAATTGCTGAGCATATTCCTATCAACACTGCTGAGATAATTAAAATCTGCAACAATTGATTGTTACAAATTATTTAAGATTATTTCCATTATTCCCCTAAATCAGTAAATAAAGTTGTACTTTTAATTTGCAAAGTACATTTTACTACGTATAGATTAAAAGTAAACAAATGTTGCCAGCTTTTGTTAAACAAAATTTATGATTTCAATAAATTGCTAAAATATTTTAAACAATAATAACGTAAAAAACGTTTTTAAGATAATTATTAACAATTCATAAAGTCTGAGATTTTATACTTCGTAGCATGCAAGTTTTTGTTATTCCTGACCGGTTTCGGATTTTCATCCATCGCTAGAGTAAAACTATCAGATTCATAAACAGATCTTATTTCGACTTAATGCTTTCGTTATCTTGCAAAGCGGACCCATCCACATATTCAATTCATACCCTAATCCTTTTAGAAGAGTATATTCTATATTTTTCCAGTTTCTTCCATGTAAACGCTAGTTCTACGATCATTCTTTTGCAGCCCTGGTTTCTTGTACTTCGTCTATCCATTTCTCTCTCAGTCTTCCTTTTATCTTTCTTGCTTCCGCTTGCTGTTACAAAATTTCCTTCAGCAGTCTTCCGTCTATTGTTCACTTCACTGGCCAACTAACATAACCTCTGCTTTTATATTACATCTGGGAGGTTTATTTTTACATTCATCATACTTCTAATATTTTCATTTCTTATTTAATATCTCCATTCTGGATTTATTTTTGCTGACCTATTTCGAGCGATAGACTTTTTTTTTTACAGTTTTTATTACATAACTTTTCAACTGTTACAGAAAAATTTTACTAAGGATTAATGTAATGTAATTAATGTAATTTTAAATCGCCGAATGTATCACTTAACTCTATGCACGAATAAATAACGATAGTCTTACTGGAGAATAGTCATAAATACCCGACTTTTTCAAACATCAGCGGCCAATATGAAAACTGTATGAAACGAGATATGTTGTGATCTTTTCAAATTACTGAATGTAGGTTGTTTTATGAAATATATGTTTTGCGGTCCCCTGTTCACGAAAAAAGTTCTGAGCAAATAATCTTGGCTGTGAATGTGTGTGCATTACGCATATAGAAAATATTCCCAGAAATTAATGACCCAATTAACAAAAATCTGGTCGATGCACTCACACGCCTTTCTCACTCCGATTACAAGTTCCATTGTATCTAGTTTTTCGTTTATCACGCTTCTACTTACTCAAATTAATTTATGTAATAGCACTAATAATTAGTTCGATTCCTTTTTTTATTTTGTTACGAGAAACTAAATTTTAATCGATTAAGCTGCAACGGGGGAAATAAATTATGGAAGGTCCCCCTTGGCCGTCTTCAGCGAAAATAATTAGAATGTAGAGTTAGGTTAGTTATAATTAGTTGTAAGATACTTTAGGAATAGAGTAAATGTAGACGATATGAATTAGAGAATAGTAATAGTGGATATGTTAGTAATAGCAGTTAGCGGTAGGTCTAGAGATTAGTGATAGTAGGTAGGTTAGAATGGTTAAATTAGATACATTAGATTATAAGTAGGAGAGGACCGCGGAAGCCGAGAAACCCCGCAGGCGCATGCGTGCGAGAGTGATCAGCGAAGAGGAGGACCGGATGGATAGTGAAGAGGATAGAAGAGAAGGAGAGAGGTGACAGACGAACAGGTGATTGTTACAAGGCAAAAAGAATTTGTGTTTTTTTTCCTATTATAATAAACTAGAGCTGTGAGACATCAGGCGGCTTGGCCGGATTGACAGGAAGAAAACCAAAACAAAAGAAAAGGAAAAAAGCAAGGAAATGGGAAGAGGGACTCCAACAATTAATAAACGGTGCCCTGTGAGTCTTCTGACAAAAGAAAAAATTGTATGTGTGTGTAAATAAACAGGCCTGGTGGTAGGGATAAGCGGTTTCTCTTTTATGTTATTTTATTATTTCTTTAATTTTTATTAAGATTAGAATTATTTTTTTGTGTGTCAAAATAATACTAAAGTGCCAAAGTGGAACCAGCTGATAAGGTAACAGAGTGGCTGAGTGTGTAATACGTGCGCCACTTAATACTGCACATCCAAAGTGCGATTTGCGTCTTCCTTCCCCCCCTTTTTTAAAAAAAATTCTCCTTTCTTGTCAATAATTTAACTCCTTTCCACGCCTCAATCTCTCAGTATATTTTTGTCATCCTTTCATTATTACCCTTTCCCTATTCCTTTGTGTGTCCAGCGGTTGTGAGATTTTTTTATAGGATTTGTCTCCATTGTTTGTTCACTATCTTTTGGTTGTTCCTGAATCACCTCTTCTCCTCTGAGCGGCCGCAAAATTTCGTTACCTAGAGAAGTAAGCGTAAGCCTAAATTTTTGTCTTTGTAGTACACATTCAATACCTTGTGAATTGCACCACATACATAAAATTAAGAGCAACGTGATGAATTGCTAAAAACTGCAGGTCCAAGATAAATTTTTGTAGGTGTTTAACTTCAATTTCAATTTGTTCCGCAAGTATAAACGGCCAAATACAAATAGGCGGATCTTGCATTTCCACTTAATTTTCTTTTGTCAAATTTTTAAACAATGTAATGGAAATTCTGAATTTTTCTTCATAGCTCACAGTAATTATACAAAACAGTAAATATTATTTTAAAAAGAACTTCATTTTTGGAATTTTTTAAATAAAAAATTATTATTGTACAATTTGATAATTTATAAAATACCTCTGATGGGAAAATTAGTAAAAAAATTCTAAATTAGTTTGTAGCTAAAAATAATTATTTACAAATATAATTAACCAACAGAGTGTAGAAGAGAAGGAATGTGTAGTATGGGTGGATGTTGGTGCAATAAGAAGTATAGCATTATCATTATGACCACGCCCACATTTGATTCCCTCACTTTATTATACACTATGATTGGTTAATTATTTATACCTAATTGTTTCTATGGCAAACCTAGTTTCGAATTTTTTATTTTTTACTCATTTTCCCTTTCTAGGTACTTTATAGCTAGGCCTAAAGATCAATGAGCATAAGACAAAATGTATGGTTAGTACACGAAAAAATCTGACACATATGCAAGCACATCTGAAGCAAGCGTATGCATACCCTACCAGTTAGAGAAGGTTAAATCTTTCAAATATTTGGGAGCCGTTCTCACAGAAAAAAATGAGATGAGTATAGAAATAAAAGGAAGAATAACTGCGGCCAACAGGGTTTTCTGGGCGCTGAAAAATGTGTTCAGATTTAAAGAGCTATCGAAAGAGGCGTACTTGATAGTATAAAGAACCATATTGAGGCCAACAGTAACATACGCCAGCGAGACATGGGTGCTCAGAAAAGATGATGAACGATTGCTGAACATTTGAGAAAGAAAGATACACCGAAAAATCTTTGGCCCTTAATAGAAGGAGATCGGTACAGGATAAGGAAAAATGAAGAATTAGGAGAACTGTACCAAGAGCAGGATATTGCAGGTTGCATAAGAAGAGGGAGGTTGAAATGGTTAGGGCACATTATGAGAAAGGAAGAAACTAGAGACCCTGAGAAATTGCTAGATTGGCACCCGAAAGGAACAAGGAAGAAAGGAGGCTGAGGAAAAGTTAGCTAGATGACGCCGAAGAGGATATTAGGAGCCTGGGCGTAAGAAGATGGAGAAGAATGGCTTTGGTGAGAGAGGAGTGGAAGAGAGTGGTTCAGGAGGCCAAGGTCCTTCGAGGACCGTCGTACCACAAGAGGAATAAGAAGTAGGCATTTTAAAAATGAGGAAACTATATAATAATAAATATTTCAGCGATACATAATAATAAACGAATACGATAAAGAAGGGAACGAATGCTTACCTGGGTGAGATAATATTCATTTTCGAATGCTACGAAATCTGCCGCACTCAGCTCTAAAAGTTTTTTAAAAATCTTAAATGAAATATGGGACAGCCGTTCAATAATGGAAGGTTGGAAAACGTACGTTAAATCGGGAGGAGAACGCTTCTTAAATCGGGAAAAATCTCCTCTTATTTTTATCTTACCGGCCAATTGCTCTATCTTCTTGTAATGTAAAGCATATGAATGAATGATAAAGCTAAGGTTAAATTGGTGGTTGGAAGATTATAAAAAAAACTTCCCCCATATCAGGTGGGTTTCCAAAATCATTATGGACTATTTGTCAATGAGGTGCGCATCAAATTGACGGAAATAAACATCAATTGTCTTCCTATGTGGATATACATAAACATATGCAATGTAAATATAGCTATATTGAATGGATAAAATGGTGCTAATTGGAGTTCCGGCAAATAGGGTTGTTGCAAAGGAGGATTGCAATGACTAGCTGCGTGACAAGATTACGGGGCCTACAACAAAAGGCTGATATCGTTTCATCAGCTGCCTAGAACGGGACTTTGTAGGCTTGCGGAATTGGTCTCCTTACACCGGCTTGGGTACAAAAGGAAACAGCCTGTTAGTTTCAGAATGTTTGGATTTATGACTGAGAGTATGCTTTGGATTACTGACTCTTTGCATGCTTGATTGCAGGATTAACCATAATCTCACCAAGTCGCACATTCATAAATAGCCACAAATGGGATTGCGGCAGCGGGGAGGATGGCGATATCAATCATTTAATCTTAGGTGCAATATATATATTACAAAAAGAGGAATGTTTTTGTCCGAACTGTCCGAGTATGTACGATTTCCTTGCAGCGCAAACAGCATATTGCCAATTATGGAAAATGAAGCTTTTTTTGCATATATAATTTTATCTAATGGAATAAAATGAATATTTAAGTCGGATTCGTATTTAATTATATTCATATACTTTAGTTCTGCCCACATTTCATTCATATAGACACCGAAACACCATAATATATAGAGAAATGAGTTTGAAAAGATAGGGCTGGTTTTTCCTCCAACATATTGACAGTTGAAGGCAATTAGCAGCCACAAGTAGATATAATATCAATATGTTGATATACCTGTATATATATATACATGCATTAACATAAAATTATTTCAGATATGATATGGCAAAAAGAATTAAACAAGAGCCGCCATGCTCATGATACCATTACATTATTTCTGTAAACGTGGAGACGAAAAAGGGGAAGAGGTTGCAGGAACCTTATGAAACATTAAACGAGAAATGTAATTTGAAAAGATAGGGCTGGTTTTTCCTCCAACATATTGACAGTTGAAGGCAATTAGCAGCCACAAGTAGATATAATATCAATATGTTGATTTTTTCCCAGCCCTCAAAAACAAAATAAGTATCTAATACAAAACAGGCAAAACCATAAAATAATTAAATACATTTAAATTAGCGACTCACTTGTGTACTTGTAGCCATAACTTAGAGTTATATATGTTTTCGATTTCTTATAAATGACAGAGAAATGTGCATGTATTTTAGTAAAAATTTATAAATGGATTATTTCCGAAAGTCAGTCGGCGTTCATATATATATTTTATACTAATAGATATGCTGCTTAAAATAGATAAATTTAATAAGTTAAATTATAAGGGATTACAGATAAGATGTCTAAAAGGGAAAAGTTGAAATATTGAGGGCAATACTCAAATAATAACTATAATTGAATAAATTAAAATAATCAAAGTGAAACTGAAATTATATAAATTTTAATTGGCCAATTAAATTTTTAAATAATGTAAAATAAGAAAATCCCCATTTCTTTTGTACTGACGTTGTTGCTTCCGCCTGCAGATTTGGTTGTAATGTTTGGCCTCTGAAGCAACTTATTTGGTCATTTAATATTCTTAAGAAAGTTCTTTGAACAAAATTCAATATTTATTTTTTTTTTTT
>JAAEAF010013385.1:0-17029 GCA_011037195.1 Triatoma infestans | reverse complement strand
ATTTGGTGACGATCGGTCAAGAAAGAAACATTCAATTATGCCAACGTTTTCACAGAGTTTCCTGTCTTTATCAAGGCTTTAATTTGAAAACCAGTACAATGAGGAACTACAATGCATTAATAAATAATATTGTAAAATGCAGAATAATAATAACAAAAAAAAAATTAAATAAAAATAATATTGAATTATATATAGAAGTCGTGAAGATTGAGAAAGAATTTTTAAACATACACATTTGTTACATCGCAGAAAACATAGAAAAAGAAAATTAAAAGTATTAATCTTACATATGGAAAGTCGTGAAGATGTGGAGAAAGAATTTTTAAACATACACATGTGTTACATCTCAGAAACTTTAAAAAGATCTCAGAAAATTAAAAGTTACTAGTGTCTTGTCTTAAATCATCTACAGAAATGAAAATGGGTTGAAAGGCAAGTGAAAGGGAATTGAGGAAATTTTTCGGGGTGGGGTAGGTGAAAGGGAGTTCTAGAATATCATGCTTTGAAAAAACCGTTACACAGTGCGGCCAAATTATTGGTATCATTACGAAAATTAGCAAAAATTTTATTTCTTTTGATATATATCATTTCTAATATATTTCTTTTTTCCTGTTAGTTTCTTTTGCTAGTGTCCTCATGTGTTAGTCTAGTGGCTACGCACTCGCTTATCGTGCGAGAATTCAGGATCCGATTCCCATGAGGGCAAAGTCGGTGTTGACCCAGGATCGTGATAAAATGTGGGAAGCTACAGTTAGTAGCGCCCTAAGTAGCGAAGGCCGGAACTAAAAGGCATGGGAACTGCGGCATGCTTACCACACGCCCCTCATTCAAATCGCCTTCTGGCAAGTCTTGGCCCTTCATGGGCTGTTACGCCATAGGTTTTTTTTTTGTATTGTTAGTATTTTTGTTTTAGAAAAATCAAATTTATGATTTTTTTCCCTAAAATGTTTCGTCAGTGCTGTAATGTTGCCTTTGTCATTTTTATTTCTGCAGTCGTATTCATGCTGGTACCTTCTGTTTTTTAAGTATTGTGTAGTTTGACCAACATAAACAGCTGGGCACTGTGTGCAGTCCATCTGGGAAACGAGGTCTGATTGTAATTTGTTGGGAGTCGGGTCTTTAAGTTTGCTGTAAAACTTGTTAATAGTGTTAGTGCATATGTGGGCTAAAGTGATATTGGAGCTTTTGAAAATGTTAGAGATTTTCTCTGACATTTTGTTAATGTATGTAAAGGTAATGTATTTAGGAGGATGGTCAACTAAATATGAGGAGAATGTGTTAAGTTGTTATCCTAATGTCATGTGTTGGTGATTGTAGATGACAGTATTTCATTAAGCCTTTTATTAATGAGGTGTTGAGGATAGCCATTGTTAGAGAAAATTGTTGAGAGTCTTTTTTTATTGTCCTGGTGAAATTTGGTATGACTAAGGGAAAAAGCTTTAGGAAAATTGATATTTTGGGAATATGGGTGTTGTGATTAGAAATGAAGGTAACGGTCGGAGCGATGTTTTTTGAGTGCCAGTTAATTATATATTTATTTTTGATGGTATATTAGGAGAGATGCCCTCAAATTCCCATTTTAGTGCAATTTGTAGTTCTATCTCCGACTTTATACCGTTGGTTTTTTTAAAGTTATTTTGAAATTTGCCCCCAAAACGGCTGCAACAATCTACTCCAAACTTGTAATGCTACAGACACATATTGTAACCAAATCACGATTATTTCAAATATTTTCCCGTAAAATATGATTTTTGAGAGTTTTGAAAAATCTTTGAGTTAGAACAGGAGATAGAGTAAACTGCTCCAACAATGGTGGGTAAAAACCGCAGAACCGCAAAAAGGCAGAAGCAGGCGAAAGAGTTTATTAAGTGCTATTCGCCCAGGCTTTACTACAGAACTACCTACACCAGCAAGCAGTGGCTGATTTCAGCACAGGGGCACAAGGCGTGCGCCCTTAGGGGCCTCATAAATCAAGGGGGCCTCAAAATTCAGCTCTCAAAATAAAATAAAAAAACAATTATTTAATTATTATTTGTTTTCATAATAAAAGTAATTAACAATTTAGCAATATTCTCTAAATTACATTGGCAAATGAATAAGTTTCAATTTTCATAATTAATACAATATATAAAATTATAATAATTTACGAATACATTTTTGTTATTCCAAAGATTACTATATTATTGAAATACAAAGCAGTAGCAAATTTAAAAATTAAATTACTTTTGCAGATTTTTTTTGTTCTTAACGCTCCTTTCAAGTGCTAAATCCGTGGGGTTTCATTGCCAACAAGGCCGTGGGGAACTATTTGCAGGCCTTCTCACCAGCCAGTATAGACTTGAGAAGCACTTGCATGCCATGGACCTGACAATAGATAGCTTGTGCAGGTTTTGTCAGGAGGAAGAGAAAACAGCACTGCTTGGACTGTATCAGTGTAAGGGGCTTGAGAAGCTGCAATTTCGCCTCTTTGGAGAAGAGAAATTGACGTCATCCAGTGGTCTGTCTCCACACACTCCTTATTCCAATTAAACAGACAGGACTGGAGAGTATACTCTAATTGTGGATACCATTACATAGGTCGCGGTGGCCTAGTTCTCTGATTTTATAAATTTTACTGTTTTACTATAGGAAGTTTCGTTTTGCGTTTTTCGTGTTTTGATTTGTGTTCCTATATTTTTAGTTTGTGAGGAGTGAAGCAACAAGCGATGGATAAATTGGTGACAGTAATCTCTTTTGTTTTTTTAAATTTTATTGTGTTTTACTTATAAGTAAAACAGAGGATTTACAGACACCTGTTTCTCCATCCTTTGTCATTCACTCCTCACAAAATAAAAATGTAATCCGTGAGATAGATTTCAAATACTATAGGGGTTTGATAAATATCATTAGTGCTACCTTCTGGATTTTACTGTACTAATTATCTAAAAGTATATACATTCAGCCACAAAAAAAAGAAATAAGGGACACATATTTTCTATATTAAAACACAATAACTCTTTACTTTGTACCTTTGGTATATTTAGGTTTATAACTAATATATATGTTATTTACAATACTTTAATCACAAATACTTCTAACTTCCTTGAGAGAAAAAATTGAAAACCTTAGAAATTCTAGGACAGACATCGTAAGTAATGATTTGTTTTTTTTATTCCACATTATTTATAATATTATCGTTAAATTCATTTACGAGTGTTAACAGAAAAAAAAATCTGGTCACAACTTTCTCTTACTCCAGTTCTCAAAATGATAATTGACAAATTTTATAGTTTGTGTACCAAATTTAATGAAATTCGTCGAAAACTGAAAAAACTGTTCAGTAAAAGCGCACTTCCGGTTTACTAATTTTCTTGAAACTCGGAATTTCAGCCATCTATTTATTTCTAACAAATTATGTTTGGATGATAGAATTGTATAATGAACTAGGATACCACTTTGATGAAAATCTAACCCCACCCCTCCCCTAAAAGTGCTCTTAAAAGAAATTTCCCAGAGAAATGTTTTCGATAAAAGTTGAAGATCTTTGCATGTTTAGTTTATATCCGAAGTTTCAAAAAAATCGTCAGCCATTTTTGAGAAAATTGCGAAAAAGTGAATAAATCATTTAGTAAAGTGGTAAAGTAAACGCACTTCCGGTTATCCGATTTTTTTGAAACTCGGAATTTCAAACAACATATTTAGTTCTAATTAACATTATTTAGATGACAGAATTGTCTAATAAACTGAAATAGCACTTTAGATGGAAACCTAACCCCACCCCTCCCCCAAAAGTGCCCTTCACTGCATTTTCCCGGAGAAATGTTTCAAATAAAAGTTGTAGGTCTTTGTATGTGTGGTTGATTTTTGAAGTTTAAAGAAAATCGTCGGAGCCATTTTTGAGAAAATCGCAAAAAAGTAAAAAATCCAACTAGTAAAGTGGTACTTCCAGTTGAAGAATTTTTTACAGATAACGTACCGTCAGATCCCATGGTGACCTCTAAACGGAATATCAAATTTCTACTTTCTACGATTTTTCGTTTTTGAGCTATGCTGTTCACATACATACATACACACATACATACATACTACATCCATACATACAGACCTACATACATACATGCATGCATGCATACATACATACTTACATACATACATACATACATACATCAGACATACCTACATACATACTACTACATACATACATACTACATACATACATACTATACATACACACAACAGACACCACACAGACCCGTTGCTAAAAATCCACTTTTTGGACCAGGGACCATCAAACGGATATTTTCCGGTGAAAACTCGATATCGAAAATTTGACACGATTACAATACTTCCTCTTACTTAGGAGTAAGAGAAAGTAAAAAGGTAATTTCTTTTGATGATGCCGCCAGAGCAGTCGATCTACCGGTGGAAGAACTTAGCGTGCGATATGTGGCAGAACGTTTAGATATGTAACTTTCTATGGTACATCGAGCAATCGTACATTTTAGGAAAACTGGGAAAAAAAAGATCGGAGATTAAGTAGTCGTAGAAGGGGTCACAACTTATCAGGACGACAGTTTCTTTCCTGTCAGTTGTACGCAATCGGTTCCTTACAGCTATAGAGCTCAGGGATAATTTATTACAAGTTCAGGGAGTAAGTCTGATGGCTAAGGAGACCAGCGTCAAGTTCATACAATAAGATTTCTCTAATTTTTAACTATAAAAAAAAAAAACGGAAATATTTGAAAACTCTCATAAATGAAATGATAGTTTTGTCAATTAACTCTCACAAATAGCAAACAATTAAATATCAATAAAATATGAAAATAATAACCATTTAAGTTATTAAATTATAGTAGGAAATTAAATTATTTTATTCGTTAAATAACAAAAAACAATTAAATTAATAATTTTTTTTATATACTATTTAATTATTTTGCTTAACACCTAAATTAATGGCCACTAAGAAAAATTGTCCGGATTCTTATATTAGTCCAGAATATGATTGTTTATTATAATTATTAGTGACTATTAATATTATTTAAACATTTATTATTATTATTATTATTATTATTACTACTTCGTTTTACTGCTGTAAGAGGAAATATTGTAATCGTGTCAAATTTTCGTTGTAGAGTATTCACTTAAGTACACGTATTGTGGTTTCCTGAGTAGAAAAAGTGGTTCTTAGAAATTTGCCTCCCCCTTTCTCTCTCTATCTCTCTCTCTCTCTCTCTCTGCGTATATGTATGTATGTGGTCAGCATAACTCATAAATGGAAAATTGCAGAAAGCCGGAGCTTGGTATTTCACCAAGATTCCATCAGGACACGCGACAATAAGGTTTTGGTCAAAATCGGATCTACCCCTTTACGGTAATAAATATTTCACTTTTTACGATTTTCTCGAAAACTGCTCCAATGATTTGTTTTAAACCTAGTAGGTATATCAATTGATCATATAGAGAACTACGATTTTTTTTTTTTTTTGGAAACTTTTTGCTGGTTAAAATTCATTTAACAGATGTCCTGGGAGAAGGGTCACGCTAAACTTTCCTCTAAAGTATCATTTCAATATATTACACAATAATTCTACCATCTACATCATATTAATAAGAATTTAATGTTGGACCAAAATTCCTAGTTTGAAGAAACTCGGTTTACCGGAAGTACGACTTTTATATTAGGATGCACAAATATAAATTTTCAGTTATATATATGAAAGTTGTAACTAAGGAAAACCCTTAAAAAATCAATCAGAACTATGTAAATTGCAGTAAGAGAAAGTCGTGTGTGAGTATTTCTCATCAGATTTGTTTATTACAATATTATTATTGCGATGATTGTGCTGCTTTCATAATCCAGCCTATCTTTAAAGATATCATCAAAATATATTCCCTTGAATTCTAAACAAAATAAAAATAATTTTCAATCAAATCTAGCCACAACAACCTAGGTTAAGCTGATGAAGCAGCCTTCAGATTAATCTGGAAGTGGATCAATTGAAGGTATGAGTATAATAAAAGTGTAAAAAAAATCATCGTAACGTCGTCTTTCTGGCTGGCGAATTTGCGGGTAAAGTGAAGACAATAATTGGAAAAAATGGAACTGGTTAAATACCTAGGATCATGTCCAGGGCTTTCTCAGTTAATGCGAGGGATATTAATGAAAAGAATCAATAGGGACAGTTTTCAGTGCTAGGAGGAGAGAATTTTTTTTAAGCAGAGGGAAATTTTCGAAGAAAATATATTGGAGCAGTTCACAGCCATATTAAAATATTACCAATCAGTTTGGTTGGGGGTTGTCTAACATGCACGTATCCAAGCAAAGTCCTGTAATTGGAGAGCACTAATTCTAAACGATTGAGAGAATAGCTTCGCGCCAAGATCTGGAGTCTGAGCTAATCCTGGAGTTAAGGACTTGGAAATAAGAATAGCCCTGATAAGCATGTAAGAGGGGAGGAATTGAATTGACAGAGAAGCCAGAAAAATGTATTAGAAAGAGATTTCAGGAGGAAAAATCTATGGAGCTCTGACTTCCATGATGCATGCTACATCAAGCGATAGAGGGAAAATTACTTGTAGAGCGATCTAAGATTGATTAAAGTAAGTATATAAATCACTTTTATAACTTTTGAGCAACTAAAAACAGCAAGCATAACAAGTTAAAAAAAAAAAAAAAAAAATTTAAACTAATACGTTACATTTTTATGTATTTAATTATTTCTTACATACATAAATAACATCAGAGACATTTTCCGTGGTAGCCTGCTTCTTTTTGTGGGTCCCGACCGTTGTCGGGCGTTCGCACCATCTCCGTATGCTTTTTTAGACAGTGTGACCACACATACTCGCACTGTTAAAACTACGGCTCAGTTAGTGTGAAACTAAGTTTGCTCTGTGCGAGTATGTGTTGTCACACTGTCTAAAAAACGCATCCTGAAGATGGGCGAACGCCCGAAACCGGTCGATGACCACAAAATGAAGCAGGCTACCACGGAAAATGTCTCTGATGCTTTCCAGCTCTGCGGAACCAACCACCACAACAGTCTATGTTTTTGCTGTACTCTCAAATTTCAATTTTCTTAATATGGGTAGATTTAGTGAAACTTAGCGGATATATTATTACGTTTTAAATTTTTCTTACTCCTAAATAAGAGAAAGTATTGTAATCGTGTCAAATTTTCGATATCGAGTTTTCCTTCAAGTCCAAAGAAATGGCTTTTAGAAAATCGTCAGTGTGTGTGAACAGCATTGCTCAAAAACGAAAAATCGCAGAAAGTTGAAACTTGATATTCCGTTTAGGTATAAGATCCGACAGTTATGTATCAAAATTCCTCAACCGGAATTACCTCTTTACTGAATGTTTTTTTTAATTTTCATGCGATTTTCTCAAAAATGGCTACAACGATTTTCTTTAATCATTGTATACCAACTACACGTACAAAGATCTACAAATTTTATTTGAAATATTTCGCCATAAAAATGCATTTAAGGGTTCTTTAGGTTTGTCTTCTAAAGGGCTATTACACAATTCTATCATCTAAATAATAATTATTAGAATTAAATATGTTGTTAAAATTTAACAAAAAAATCGGATGACCGGAAGTGCGTTTTTACTGTGTTTTTCAGTTATCTGCTATTTTCTTTAAAACGGCTGCCACGATTTTCTTGACTAAGTGTTGAGAACTAACTTATAAAGAGCTACAACTTTTATTTGAAACATTTCTCCGGGGAAAGTTATTTAAGAAGGCTTTTTGGGGAGGGGTAGGGTTATGCTTTCCTCTAAAGCGCTATCTTAGTTGATTATACAATTCTACCATCTAATTTAGAAACAAACTAAATTAATTAGAAATTATTAGAATTAATTAGAAACAAATAGATTGCCTAAATTCCGAGTTTTAAGAAGAAACTGGGAATGCGTTTTTACTGAACACTTTTTTCAGTTTTCGTGATTTTCTCCATAAAAACACTGACGAATTTCATTAAATTAGTATACTAACTTTAACATTTAATTCTAATTAATATTATTTAGATGATAGAATCGCATAATAAACTTAAATACCACCATCCTCCCCCAAAGCCCCTTTAAATGAATTTTCCTGGAGAAATGTTTCAAATAAAAGTATAGCTCTATACGGGTGTCCCAAGGTATATGGATAACGACCTTTTATTTGGAAACTAAGATAGCTAGAAAAAAACTAAAAAATACGTGTCCCATAGTTTTTTGTCAGAAATCCAAATTTAATTTGCAAATTTGTTTTGGTGCTTCCAGATGTGAGATACAGGCATCAATTTCATTTTTTCAAATAGGGGGGTATGGTTTTTATTTAAGAAATAGATTCTTCTATTACTTTAACGGTTTTTTTCTGTGAGCTATATTTTACAAGTTATGAATAAAAACATGATTCTTATAAGAAATTTCAAAATGATAATATTAAAACGCTTTTTGATTGAATAAGAAGAAAAGTACTATTTTATTATAAATTTTACTCCTCATTAATTACAGATCTTGCTCGAACTGGCCTCCACCATTAGAGATGCATAGACATGCTCTTTCCTGCCAATTGTACCTTACGGCCAAAGAAATTAGATTCGGCTTTAACCGAGTTACAGGCATCTAATATAATATTCTCTGCTTTAGTTCATCTACAGATGCAATCCCGGCTTGATTCTGATACACCTATTATCATTTTGAAATTTCTTATAAGAATCATGTTTTCATTCATAACTTGTAAAACATCGCTCAAAGAAAAAAACCGTTCAAGTAAATTTTTCTTTAAAAAAATAGAGGAATCCATTTCCTAAATAAAAACCACACCTCCCCACTTGAAAAAATGAAGTTGGTGCCTGTATGTCGCTTCTGGAAGCACCAAAACAAATTTGCAAATTAAATTTGGATTTCTAACAAAAAAACTTGGGAGACCCGTATTTTTTGTTTTTTTCTAGCTATCTTAGTTTCCGATAAAAAGTCGTTATCCATATACCTTGGGACACCCTGTATATGTGTAGTTGATATAGCAAGTTCAAAGAAAATCGTTGGAGCCATTTTTGAGAAAATCACAAAAAAACAAACACCATTCAGTGAGAACTAAGTTATAGAGAGCTACAACTCTTTACTTCTTCAGGAATTTACTTCTTGATACTTCCAGTTGAGGAATTTTGACAGATAAATTCCTTTCGGATCCCATCATGATACCCAGACAGAGTAGGAACTTTGAGCTATCTACGATTTTTTTTTTTTTGAGCTATGCCACAGATAGAAAGAGACAATTATCTAAAAACCACTTTTTCGGCTCAGGGGACCTTAAAAAGTCTATTTCCGGTAAACATGATACCAAAAACTTGACAAGATCGCAACACATCTTACTGTAATCTAAGATAAAGTAATCGTTTGGATTCAGGGTGACAAAATTTAATTACCGCTTTACGCAGTTCGTAATATATGCTTTCTTTGTAATAAAAGAAAGTAAACAACAAAAGCAGGAAACTTTTATTGCTGCATCTATAAATCATCAAAAGTTCGGTTCAAGTTTTTATTGTTAACAAAACTTATATCAACAAAAAACTGTTCTCAGATTGAAGGAAACTAAAATAAATTTGAAGTTAGTTGTGATGTTACATCACTTTTGACAGTCTTCATATGTGTTATGGAGTTTTCTGTTTAGTCTACAATTTATTTTAATATAAATTGTCAGATTTAATTGTAATTGTTAAGTCGTTAAAAAATATAAACTCTTCTTTCATTAAAAAAAACAAAATTTACTACATATTGTTAAATTTATGGCACTTATTAATCTTGTAAGAACAGTAGAGACCGTTTGGTTTTTAATAATTGACTAGGAGCAGGTAAAAAAAAAAAAAAGTAAAAAACTACAAAAGGAGCAGTGGAAAAACCTCCTGCTGTGTTTGGAACCACCTCGTAAAGCGCTGAAAAAACTATACAAACTCCTGTCCTGTCGTCCTAGCCTAACTTTAAGCATATAACCATATAACCAGTGCCTACTAAATACATAACAGTCTTCTGAGACTCCTTATTCCTCTGTCTACTGTGTTAAATGTATAAATATGAAAATCAATTTAATATAACACACATTTTTGGAAGGTTTTTGTAGGTATGTTGTGTTGTTATTTCTATGAATAAGTTAGAACCAGTAAGTTGAAGGCACAAAAATGTTTTGAAAGAACATAAATTATGTCGAGCATAACGATTGAGTCGTCACATATTATAATGAAAATTATGTGCTACGAAGAAATATGTATTTGTATGTGTGTGAGACGTATACCCTAATAAACATCAATGTCCAAGAGTCAAAAATAAATTAAATAAAATGTATTTCACATTTTTTTGATGTCAAATTTATTTTGTTTCATCAAATTTCATTTCTACAGCAATTTTGAAATCATTGACCATCAGAAGTAGCCAACAGTATTGTCAAAGATACATCAAGTATTTCCAGAGAATTTCCAGATGTTCTACTACTTTCTAATCTGGGCATAAAAATCTGTGGCATCCCAAATAGGGGTTTCGTGGTTTAGCACTTCCTCAGGGATATCTTGGCGTTCGTGTGAGTATTCCAGTCTAACATATCAATTCTTACTCTGACATTCCCAATATTCACATAACAAGGCTTACGGAGGTAGTTGACGTGTAGCAGCCTGAACTTGGTTCAGCATATCCACATATCAAGCCTAGCTCTATGATCACTCAACTTACTTTACATACTTACTTACAGTTACTTTACATTCTCATTAAATTAGCAATCATTGAGAGATGTGTGGCCTATTAGAAGAATCACGTATAAACAAAAATATCCAGTCAAACCGCACTTTCGGTAGAAGAATTTTGTCAGAAACCTTCGTATCGAATCAATGGTGGTACGAAAACGGAATATTAAGTTTGACCAATTCTGCGATTTTTCTATTTTTAGGTACATATACGTTCACAGAGAGGCCATTCGCTTTTTTTTTGTACTTTTTTTCATAATTGTAAAACAAAAACCATAAAATTTGGCATAGAAAAAGACAAAATTTTGTGCTAAATCTGACACAGTATAAACGTTTGAAAATATCTGCAAAGAGTACAGTTAAATCTGAAAGAGAAAAAAGAAACAGTAAATAAGTACCACCAAGTATTATATCAACAATGGAGATTGTTACAGTATATTGCACACGTTCAGGGTTTTTAGTTATTATCTCCAGCTCTGGACACTATCTAAGATCTTAACTTTCATCATAATTATCTCCTCATTATCATTGTAAAACTTAGTGTTCATCTATTTTTCATATTATGCAGATTATAATTGATTATAAAGATTAAAATTGATAAAAAAAGATGATAATATCTGGATTTATATTACCATCGTTATTACAGTGAAAATAGTCATGGTGTTATTTTTATAATCATTTTTGAATAAAATTAAAAGACCTAGTAGATTAGTAATTTGATTTCATCTACTATCAGCAATTAATATAAGTCCTTAATATGGGTTTTCTGAACATAAAGAAGTGTTGATAGATTACGGTATAACGTACAAGTCAGATGCAGTGGGATATCTAGATGAAAGAAGAATTGCTGAAGAACTGAACTGAGGCAGTCGTTTGTCCTATATATAAAAAGATGGATACATTACAATGCAAAACTTACCGAGGCATAGCGCTACTATCAAACTTACAAAGTTCTGTCGATTGCTGTAAATAGGAGGCTGATGAAGTGGACAGAAAAAAGCAATAGTGATTACCAGTATGGTGGCTTCCGGCCTAGAAGACCCGCTTTGGTCTATATATTTTCGCTGAGACAGATGCTGAAAAAGCTTACGAATTCACACTGCTTTCAAAAAGACGTAGGAAAGTGTCAACAGAAAAAAGTTATTGGATGCCATGCGGCATGCCTGTCAAGCTGATCAGGCTTAAAATGTCTCTAAATGTCAAAATACAAAATATGAGTTAGTGTGAAACTAAGTCTCTGTACGATTCTGTGTTGGCACACTGTCTGAAAAACGCATCCTGAAGATGGGCGAACGCCCGAAACCGGACGATGACCACAAAACGAAGCAGGCTACCACGGAAAATGTCTCTGATACAAAATATGACCTTTTGTGGCCGGTGTGTGTCAGGAACTTGATTTGCTAAGAATAAAAAACTAAAAAACAAATTTATAGTCACCGAGAGGCAGCAGTGCAGAAGTGTAAATTTCAGTTAGCAGGTCACATTTTTCAAGAGGTATGCGATTTCGAAAACCCGAATACCGTAATGAAAACTTGGGGGTAAGTTGTTCCATGGTCCATGATTCCTGCGTTTTTTTTTTAACTTACGGTCCACAGCTATTTTGGTCATACACGCTGCCCAACATTTGGAGGATTTGCAATTTTGATTCACAATACTAATATCTTTCTTAGCAGCTCAAGCAACGATATACTGAGCATTAAATAATGTGATTGTCATAGAGGGCATCCGTGGTGAGGCTGATTGATGCCTGTGCGTTGTAGATGGCTCTGAAGGTAGTCGTGATTGTCAGCATTCTGAACAAAGCCACGGATTCAGCTCTCGGCAAATTAACATTTTTCTCACCCCCCCCCAGCGCCCTGCATTTCTCGTTGCATCTTCAGCTCTCTCATCTTCATCTACATTTCTCTTGCATGTATCAGTGTACATGTGCGGCCATAGATTTGTTCTCACGTGCCTCCTGAATATCCAATAAACATACAACTTCAGTCACCAGCGCACTGAAGTTGAATATACTATCCATGGCGGAGGAAAAAAAAATAATGAAATCAAGACAAAGCTGTCTGCCGGAAACAGAGGCTTATTTCCATTGAAGAAAGTCTTTAGGTCAAGGAATTTGTCAAGAAACGCAAAGTTGATAATTTATAAAACAGCCATTAAGCCAAAGGTAGTGTATGCTAGTGAAACCTCGGTTCTTATAGAAGGTTTTTGCGAAAGGATTTTCGCTATTTGGAAAGGAAAATTCTCTGAAGAATATTTGGCCAGGTATATCTCGAAATGGAGAATAGAAAATCTGAATGAATGTACATTTGCAGGCTCACTTCCAGGATGAAGACATTCTCACCGTAATAAAAAAAGAAGTAGATTACGGTGGCTTGGGTACGTAGAGCGGAAGCCAAAAGATAGGAAGAGGATTTCCAGGGGGCAATCCAGGAGGGTGCAGATATAGGGAAGACAATTAAATGGCTGGAAGATGTCGAGGAGATGTAGAGTAAAGGGCCAAAGACCGGGAAGAATGGAAAGGAACGTTAATAGAGGCCATTAGTAAGTAACAAGTAATCTTAAAAACTGACTAGAATTATTGACGACATTACACGCAACTTTCACCTCAAAAAACATACGGGCATGGTACTTTTTGACATTAAAAAAGCCTTCGACACTGTTTGGCACACTGGCCTCACCTTTCGACTAACAGAATACAACTTTCCTCTATACTTATTCAAACTTATACATTCTTACATTGCTAATAGACAATCCTACGTGCATTTTATACTGCCTCCTCTGATCTCTATTCAGTTAAAGCCGGCGTTCCCCAAGGCTCAATCCTCGGTCCTATCCTATTCATCGCCTACATAAGTCCTTTTCCTAAACTTGCCCACGTCAACTTGCCCTCTAGCTAACGATGTCGCTATTTACACACACTCCTGGAGAATTGACACGATCACCAGCAGACTTACAACTTCAATAGACAAAATAGCAAAGTCCAGCACAAAATCGAAAATAAAAATTAACCACATCAAAACTAACACCATCATTTTTACAAAATACAGACCCATAATCAACAAACTCACAAAATATAACAATACTATTATACCATGGACAAAGAGTGTTAAATATCTCGGAATAGCTCTAGATAGCAGACTGAACTTTACAGGACAAAGTCAACTCAGGTAATTTGGCCATCAGGCTTCTCTTTCCGGTATTCATCCTTGACTCCAAAATGATGCACGTAACAAACTTCTACTCTACGAAACTGTAATCAGGCCGATGTTAGTATACGCTTCCTCTGCCTGGAGCCTAACCTGTGCCACTAATATAAAAAAATTACATATTACCTACAGAACAAATTTCTTAGACTCGCGACTGACTCACCATGCTACTCCAAAGTAACCCACTTACACGAGACAACTTCAACAGAAACTGTACACAACTACATCAAAAATAGACTACTAAAACTACTGGCATCCTTAGACTGCCACATAAACCCTCTTTGCCGCGAAATTGGAAACTAAGATAGAACAATTCCATACAGACATAAAAGAATTAGAAGCATCCTTATTAACCCTTCCCCCTGAGCTGCAGGTTTTTCCTTCCTTTTTCCCTGCAATATAAATCACCAACAATAGTATGTCAGTTTTATTGTATTGAAGGGTGTAATGTTGATCACATTGGAAGTTCAATGTCATGTGTAAATATGTATATAAAAATTTATAAATATAATTGTATTGAATTGAAATTGAGTAATCTTAACATGTATACTTCATAATGGCTACTGTCAATTATATTAATATGTTGCGCTAAATTGTTCCAAGGATTGTTCCTTAACAAAAATAACAATTCCTCCTCTAAGCCTGCATGTCTTAAATCTTTCAGATGAATGCTGACCAAATAAATTTTGGCCAAGGGTTCTGTCGAAAACATTGCCTCTTTCATCTGATCTTATTTCAAAAACAATTATAACATGCTTAGTGACATATTCAATAACTTCAACGAGAAATACATAACATATTTTTTTGTTTTCCAGTTCATCGTCATCGTATATAGCCAATGCTCTTATCAGTAATTCATATAAAGATCTACAGGAACTCGTATTCCAAGACGACGATTCCATAATAATTCATAGTTTCTAAACCAATATCCCAGTTCTCGTATCAGTAATATGTTGGTGGCACTAGAGGAAACTCACCAACCATCCTGTGCATCGATGAAAGATAGTAAGTAAGGTCTCATAAAGAATTTTTTTATTAGTTGTTTTAATTTGTTAAAAGATGTCTTCCTGTGGGTACGCAAAGCCCAATTATTAACATATCAATTACCTCTGCAAGCTTTATAGTATTGTGTGAATAGTCGGCGGTATCAGTTTCTTTATATGTGTTGTTTAGCGGTTTTCCATACTCGCCGAGGGACGCTAATGTATATAAACTGTTTGGTAAATTCAATGATAACAGATTTTTACATTCATGTTAATTGCGTTATTAGTATGTACTATGTGTTGTAGATGTGTTTAAAAAAACAAAACACGGCTAAAATCTAGCAGAACCTAGATTGTTGTGGCTCCTTATGAGCTTGTATTTTCTGTAAAAGTTTAGCAATAAAGAGGTTGTATTTGGAAGGTGACGTGATGAGATAGAGAATTAGTCTGGGTTATGAAAATTCGAAGTGGTTGGACTTATCTACTGCCTCTGCAGGCTCTTTGATCATATTGTTAGGCTGGCATGTCCGCGGGGAGCCAAAATCTTCGAAGAAGTGACCGCCCCCTTTCCCATCTTGGAATTTTGTCATATTTAAGAATATAGACAGAAACTCACAGAAGAGAATATGGTGTGCATTTGGGTAGTAGCATAAATTAAAAACCATATCTAGGTAACTTGAAGAATAAATCCACATTGCCTAAATCTGATGGTATGAGTACATCTTTCAGACCATTGTAACTGAGTCAGATAGTTTTTTCAATTTAGTTCTAAAGTAATTTTGCTCTTTTCCTCAGACAATGCCTTCCATATTAGTATTTTTTGTCATCCTTCGGTTGCTTTTTGGCTTTTCATTACATACTTGGTCCATTACATTGTTTGCCAAAACATCGATGTGAACTTAAAAACCAAAAAATAAATACTTTCTTTTTTTGTACCACTTGGCACTAAGTTTTGTAAAAAATGAACACCATACTATAAAAAGAGGAGACAAATTAGCGCTTATTATTATTTAACGAAGGCAACAATGTAATAATTGTCATGATAATATTTTCGACTAACAAATGATTTTTCATTGTGAAACATAAAATTTTCAAAAATGATTTATTAAAAAATATATAATACTAATAAAAAAGATAATAATCTTATGTTATTATCATTTACTATAAACAAATTCTACAAAAGGTTGCAGGTTCCATCGTTGCTAATAAACAGTTTATTACCTGTAGTCTAAAAATGATCGTAAATCAGAAAATTTCATTCTACTATAACGAAACGTACCTCTTCTCCTTTAAAACTTCTTACTTTATGGCTTACTTCAATATTGGTTAAATTATTTATTATGTATTATGTATGTATATTTTTATTATATGACAACAATTATAATGGCCATTCTCATTACAAATTATTTTATGATCCCTACTATTTAGTTTTCTAAAGAAATTCATTTTGTGAATTATTGTTTAAAATATTTTTAAAACTATTTAGTCAAGTAATCATTAAATTTATTATCTGTGTAAATCCATTGATTATTTTGACAAAAGAGAAAATTTATCCTCAAGAAATGCCATTATTGAAAGTAGGTGATCAGCGTGCCATTAATTTCCATGGCTATTCCTTCGAAAAAGAGTTTTAGAAAATTTATAAATTTTACCAGGGGCGAAAGTTATAGAATTTCTCGTCCTTGTTGACCTAAATTTGCTGTCCTACTGCGGTTTGGGCTTACGGTTTGTTGAGGGTTTGGGCTTACAGTTTGTACTTAGTCGTCTTTAGCCATTTAACTAGCGGGCCATTTTTATTTGTATACAAATCATTCAGCCCACAGAATATTCTCGTGGAATTATTAAGCCAAATTTTCAACATATTCATTATCAAATAATTTTAAAAGAGAAGACCCCTTATCATTCAACCCTATTTCTTTTATAAGTGCTTATATAGTTGATAAAACTTTTTATTCAGATATTGAATATTCAGTTTTCATAATTATTGGTCGTCAGGTGTTACTTTTTCCCATCACAAGTCTTCTTTGTTTTATGCAATTAAAAATATCTTTTGCTGCAAACATTGAATAATGTGACCTACACTTAATCATTGGCTAAATTTCTACTTTTTCTCTATTGTGAGTTACTCATTTGCTTTCT
>JAAEAF010013384.1:0-15258 GCA_011037195.1 Triatoma infestans | reverse complement strand
AGTCCGTTTGCCTGCTGAATGGCGTTTCCATTGGTTACTCTACAGCACTTACTTTGATTGATTCATCAAGTAAAATTAAACATGGTACTAAAGGTGATGCTCCTGCCTTACATCCTACTTGCCTCACAGCTGTACCAGTGAGTAGAATATCATTTTATGTGTGTTGATTGTGAAATCATAATCAGTTGATTTTATTAATTCATCTTCACAGCTTATATTGGATCGAATTTATAAAGGAATTAACGATAAAGTTTCAAAAAACACACCATTCAAAAGAGCACTTTTCAATTTTGCTTTTGAATACAAAAAGAAATGGATGAATAGAGGTTTTTCTTGCCCCCTTGTTGATAGGTTAGTTTATTAATTAAGTATAATTATTGGTTAAGTTTAAATTATGGTTTTAATAGTATTTGTCTTAATCATTTTCATTGACGACATAAACAAAATTAAATGAATTTGAAGGAGTATAATACAATACAAGAAAGAAATTAAGTTTTGTGTTAAGATGAATTATATGAATTGCATACCATATATTTTCAGATTAGTGTTTGCTCAAACTCGACAGTTACTTGGTGGTAAAATAAGACTGATACTCACTGGAGGTGCACCTCTTTCACCAGATACGCATGAGCTTATCAAGATTTGTTTATGTGATCTAGTTATCCAGGGTTACGGTCTAACAGAGACTTGTTCATGTGCAACTGTAATGGATAGTAAGTATTGAGTTTAATTTTTAATTATTCTGTCCTTATTCCTTCTGACTTTTCTTGTAATGAACATCATCTTTTCTGTGCAGATTATGATAGGACAACAGGTCGTGCAGGAACTCCAACTACTGCATGTGATATAAGGTTAGTTGATTGGGATGAAGGCAATTATAGAGTAACGGACAAACCATATCCAAGGGGTGAAATCGTCATTGGTAAGTGCTTTCTATTCTAATAAGTCCGCATTCTTCAATAATATTTCCTTTGTATCAAAAAACTTTTTTTAGAAATATGTAAAACATATCCAAAACAAAACAAACAAAATATTGAATTCATGGTTTTAGGTGGTAGCAATATTTCTCCAGGCTACTATAAAAATCCTGAGAAAACGATGGAAGATTTCTTTGATGAAGACGGTAAAAGATGGTTTAAAACAGGTGACATTGGAGAATGCCATCCTGATGGTGTTATTAAAATAATTGGTTAGTATTTTAATTATGTTTCAGTTATAGTGTTTTTGCTTTTGTTTGCAACTTTATTTTTGTATATTTCTGTCAGATATTATTTAAAGTTGTTCTGGAGCATAATCGGCCTAATTGCTTATAAAAACAAATGTTATATATAATATACAAATGTTTTTATTCGGAATTTTGATGAAATTATAATTATGTTTTTGTTTCAGATCGAAAGAAGGATTTGGTGAAACTTCAAGCTGGTGAATATGTATCTCTTGGAAAGGTAGAAGCTGAATTGAAAACTTGTACAATAGTAGAAAATATTTGTGTTTATGGTGATTCCAATAAGGATTACACAGTAGCATTGGTTGTTCCGAACCAAGCCCAATTAGCAATATTGGCTGAACGCCTTGGACTGAATCAAACTTTCGATGAGCTATGTTCGAACCCTAAAATAGAAAAGGCTGTGCTTGCAGAATTAGCTGCCCATGGCAAAAAATGTTAGTTTTACTACAAATGATTTTAAATATTGTATATTAAGTTGAACTAATAGTTATTTAAATATTATTCAGTTTTTTATTTCTGTAAAAAATTCGGGCTGTTCTTATTCGGACTTATAGTCAATCAGTAATGGTAATTATGAAACAAGAAAAATCTGAAGTGAAACCCTCTGTTCTTAATGCATTCCCAAATTTCAAATGATAAATTGTGTTCAGACAAATAATTTTGACAACAGATTTAACTGCCATTAAAAATACGGTTAATCACATAAAATACTAAAACGGCGCTTTAGAGAAAAGTATATTTTCACAGAACAGTTTCGCAATTTGGTTTCAATAAAATGACAATATTTGCTTTAGAGCGAAGGAAAAAATAGATTACCGGAGTGTCAACTTATTCAAAGTTCTTTTGTAATTCATAGATTTTTCCGAGGAAATGGATTTTAGGAGTTTAGTCTTTCCGCCAACTAGATAGTTTTCTTGAATTTTAAATTTTTATTGGCATTATTTAGGAGACTAACTGGAAACTCAAACAAAGTACAGATTACTGATCTACAAACCCTAACTTTCAATAAAAAATAAACTCTTTATTTACATGTCACTTAATAAATCAGTGCGCAATCGAAGAATTATGAGGTTAAAACCTGCTTTAATCTGCTGCATATCCTCCCATTCGTCAGTTAATTACCAGCTATGGGTGGGCTATGCCCAGGCACCGCAGCCAACAAAGGCTTATTGTGCCTATTCGTCAGTTTACAATCTTCTTTCTTATTTTTCAGTGTTCTCAGTACTGACCTTAAAATACTTGCAAGTCCTCTCCCAAATAGATTTTGAAGTATAAGTTATGTTAGAAAAGAAAAGATGTAAGAAATTCCATAAATTAACAAATTAAATTTTTTCTGACAAAGTGACCAATTATTACTTCCAAAGAATCAAGAGCCAAATGCCTCACAAATTTCATTTCATTTGTGACTGACAAACGTGTGTTGCCTTACGAGATAATTCGATTTAATTTAGATTTTTTTTGTCAAGCCACTGTGTAATGTCGCTGTCGGTAACAGCATCTTAGAGTTCATTGTAAGTTAAAATAATTAAAATAATGTAAGAGGGAATTTTGAATTGCTGCGACTTCGGCTGCTCTCTAAAGAGGAAATGATAATTGGAATAAAATTTAGAATAATTAAATGTAATGTTAAAAGATCTTGAGAACGTATGAAGTGGAGTCAAATTAGAATTTGATAAATGCATTTAAAGAGAGTTGTATATCAGACTTTCTTTGTTTCTTTTAATATTTATTTATATCTATTATTTCTTGTTTACAGGCAAACTGGAAAAATTTGAAATTCCTGCTGCAGTTAAATTATGTACTGAAGTATGGTCACCAGATATGGGATTGGTAACAGCGGCATTTAAACTTAAACGTAAAGATATTCAACAACGATATCAACATGAAATCAATAGAATGTATGCTTCGTGATGATAAATGTTTTGAAATTATTGCCGAATAATTTACATCACATAGGGACAGAGTTTATTATTCGTATAGTTTTGTTGGTGCTCATATTTAATATGAGTTCACAAAAACTGTTAATCACTCATTCCTGTTTCTTTAGGCACATCTGTGGTTCAGGTTAGGTAAACATCTCCCCCCTCCCCCATAAAAAAAGTTCAATACATATATTATTTATTGTTCACTTGTAGATAAAGAAATCAAAGTGGGTTTTTATTACTATTATTATTATTATTATTATGATTATTATTATTATTATAATATATGATATTATAAATATATTTTATACACATACATATATATATGTTTACAAAAAACAAAACAAAAAAACAAACGTAGAATTACGTTTTTCTTTCATACGTTTATAAGTATATATATGTATATATAGTTTATCTTAAACAATATTAATGTGTACAGTGTAACTATCGGTAAGGGTTGTAAATTATTTGCATATGTTCTAGAAGAATTATTCAATGAAATCATTATGATGTACATAGGCACATATCTGTATAAATTTAAAATATTAGTGAATAATTTAATTTATTGGGTGTCTTATATGAGTATAATATATATATTCAATTATTTATTGAGAGAACATAACAGTTATAAATATAAAAGCCCATCATATTTTTGTGCTCTTTTTTTTAAGGTACACATTTCACTTTTTAAATATAAATAAATTTTAAATATATATTATAATGTTTATAACATATAAAACTCTTAAAAAAAAATAATTTTTTTCTTGTTATATGATAAATAAATTTGTTGCCGATTCGATTTAAGGATTACTTTTGCTTGGTAGGGCTGTGATAATAGTTAAAGTAGTCTCCCAATATATCAACATTGTTGATATTCTGTGAGAGGTAATGTTTATTCATTATTTCTTTCTGTTTTATTTTTGTTTTTTGTTTTCAAGGTTGTGATCCATTAACTTTTCTTGTATGATCTCGTATTTGTTTTGTTAATTTGAGACAATTCATCTTTAATTATATTAGTTTTTATTTTTCTTTATAATAATGAAGTCAATTAAGGCGTACTACTATAATAGTTTCTTTGGCATCTACTTAATCACATATTTATAATAGTAATAATATATATTTATATTATTTATTTATAGTACAGTGATAATAATAATAATTCAAATTCAAGCACTATTAGAGTTGGAAATAAATTGTTTGGATGGACATTATATTAAAAACAGTTTTGTACTTTATACTCATTCGTGCAATAAATATATGGTATTTCTGTGTAATTTCATTTTTGTAAAAAACCTTTAGTTTCTTCTTTTTTTTATTTTTTTTTTATTTTTAAAGTTTCAAAGTAGTTTGTTGGCTTTGGCACTCACTACTAGATGAATGGATTAAATCGCTTCTACAGATATTAATTGCTCTCTTAAATTTTATGTAATGTTTTAAAACAAACTGATCATCTGATTTTTAAAGGTAAAATAGCTGATGGCATAGATTACACCTTTTACTTTCTCATATTGCTGGAAAGAGGAAGTATTGCGAAAAGTGTCAAAATTTTCCAAATCGAGTTTTCACCAGAAACATGTTTTGAGATTTCCTGAGTAAAGAAAAAAAATTATTTTATCGAAGATCTTGTGTGTGTGGACAAAATATCTCAAAAACGAAAAATTGCCGGAATCGTATAGAATCGCAGAAAAATGGCTACTTATATTTCGTTTACCACCGCATCTGACACGAAGGTTTCGTGTAAAATCTATTAACCGGAAGTGGGCTGAGCTGAATGGAGTTTTCAGTTTTTCATGATTTTCTTTAAACCTGACGCTTACTGCACAGATATAAACACCACTTTTATTAAATTAAAAAAAAAAAAGAAAAGTTGATTTCAGTGGGGTTAACTTTCGCTTAAATTTAAACTACGCTTCACATAGAGGGCGCCCACAGTGTCCATTCGGGTATAAACGTATAATCCCTACCACCTTTTTTTTTTATGGCCACCCCATCTCAGTGTTTCTACACACAGGGCCCGCTCTAGGGGCGGGCAACCCGGACATTTACCCAGGGCTCCATTTCGGCTGTATGGGAAAAATATTTTTTTGTTAAATACTCAAATTTCACCAATCGATTTTTCGTTCGTTAAAAATTTATAGTGCGTAGCGTATTTATATTGTTTATGTCTTAAAGCTAAAAATATTAACTTTATTATTGAAAAATTATCGCAGAATTTGAAAAGGACGATGCTTGAACTTGTTTGAACAAGCATATACTTCTCTGAATAGAATAGCATTAGCACGCAAACCGAGTGCTGCTTCAGCTTGTGTTTGAACATGCATAGACTTGCTTAAAAAAATATATACACTGCTGGTAAAAAGTTTGGGACCACCTACAATAAAAATGTATTATATTTATTTTTGTTAATTTAATGATTTGTTATGAATGAAATAAAATGTCAGTAATCCAAAAATGTTATATTTTATCTATATGCAATAATATAAGCGATAACAAATTCATTACAAAGTGTAAATCTTTCGCAAAAATAAATTTCGACTAAACAGCTTTTTCATCAAAGTGACCACCTCTCCGCTTAATTACTTTTATTATAATTCTAGGCATTCTCTTAATTTATTGATTGTTTCGAATTCAATATTACTCCCCACACTGTACAGTATCTGCCACAGAGCATCTGGAGAATTAGGGCACTTATACGAACTTTTCCATCTAGCTCATCCCACAAAAGTTCAATTGGGTTCAAGACCAGGGATCGCGAGGGCCAGACCATATTAACACACATTTTTCATCTTCTGTTTCCTTAAGGTATTGTCTTTATAATTTGGAAGTATGTTTAGCGTCACTATCCTTGCATAATGATTTTTTCCCCAATCAATCGCAGGGTAAGATGTGATTTTCTAAAATGGTTTTATAATTTTCTTTTTTCATTATCTCGTCAATACGGACGAGATCACCTATTCCATAGCGTGAAAAACATCCCCAAGCCCTCTCTGTGCATAACGGTGGGTATTATGCATTGTGGATGTAGTTTTTCTGAGCTGATGAAAGATTCCTCCAACTGTGAAGTCTTTGTATTTCAAGCCCACTCTGAACGTTTCTTCTTGTTTGCACCCTTTAATAATGGTTTCAGCGTTGCGACTCTTCGTATTAAGTTCGCTTGACGAAGTCACTTTTGAACAGTTGAGACAGAAATTGGCCTCGAACTGTTTTAATAACTTTCCCTCTGATTTTTGGAGCTGTGAGTCGTCTGTTTCTTTTATTTCATAAAATAATGAACTTATCCTGACCTGTGGTTGGTGATTTTGGTCTCCCGGAGTGGTGTAAATTTTCATGATCACCCTATTTTTTAAACCGTTTGATAGCACAGTGACACCATTTTTTGAAATTTTAAGTTCAGCCGTTATTTTTCGTTCTGATTTCCCTATTTTAGTAAAGTTCAAATGGCACTTTTGGTAGTAACACTCAGTTCTTTAACTTTGCCCATTTTGTATTAATTCAAAAGAGGAAAAATCAACGTTGCAATAAGATGTACCGTGAAGATATACTCGTAAGCCGTGAAGCTCAAGGAGTGAACTGATCCCAATTAAATAAAATAGAATAAAAAGTAAGTAAATAATGATTTGTTGACAAACAATACAAAGTCCTAATCTATAAACAGAATCAATAATTTGAAAGAAATTATTCTCTGTGAATTACTAACAAATCCAGGAGGGAAATTGTTTCTCAAAGGGCAAAGTGTATATTAATTATGTTAGATTGGATGAGGGCGGGCCACGTCTCATTCCACTGCGACCTTCATTGAGAGGTCTATTGTGGATCCCCTGGGTATGACATCCCTCACCTTCGCCTTCTTAATCAGGCTTAGCAAAGCTGAAAGTGGCTCCGTCATGAAGCTCGTGGCTTCGGGATTGTTAGTTCCCAGTTGAAGAAACCTTGTCCTCACCAGGCCGATCCACACAGAAAGGACATGTGCCTGGGTTTCCTCCTCGGTCCTCCAGAAACGGCATAACGCGTTGTGCTTGTAGTAAATGGTGTATGTGCCTATTCAGCCCCGCCTGCAATGCCCTGTTAGTAGACCCACTATTATCCTTATATCTCTTCGGCTAGGACTCAGTAGATCCCTGGTGAATGTAGGTAAATGCCTTAACAAAGAATTTAGCCTGCCTCTGCCCTGGCGTTCTTTCCCACCATCGCAGACGCTAGTCTTCTATCCATTCCTTGATAGAAGCGTGAATGAGGCTCCTGAGCAACCGCAGAAGGACTCCGGGCGTATAAAGGTATCCTTCGAGTATATTATGTTAATAAAATATTTATTTTAAAAGGTGCCATTTAAATGGGGAAGGTATATGCATAAATCACGTTACTGGAAAATTCTTATTACAATGTTTTTCTTTAAAGAATTTTAGTAAATAATTAAATTTTTTTACTGATCCCAAACTTCTGATCGGTAGTGTATATCTATGAAGGGGCGGCAATTTGTCTTTTTGTTCAGGGCGACGTAACCACTAGAGCGAGCGCTGCAACTAGCCATAGAAGTGCAAAGGCTTAACATTGCAAACAAAGTAAGAACAAAACCAGTTAAGTAATTCAATTTGCCAGAATTTACTTTTTGGATTGCACAGATGGCAAAATCCATCCGATAGTGCGAATTTACTGAAATTTTTTTTCACTTCTTCGTGATTTTCTCGAAATTGGCTGCAACGATTTTCTTTAAACGTTGAATACTATCTACACATAAATTCCTAACACTTTTATTTGCCACATTTTTCTAGGGGAACAATAGCAATATCCTTTTCTCTAAAGTATCACTAAAGTAACTGATTAGCAATATGCTTTTCTCTAAAGCACTACTAAAATAACTGATGACTGATGAAGTCCCGAAAATAAAACTTTTGAGACAAACAAATAAGGCGAAAAATAAGATTCAAATAAAGGTTGTACAAGAAATAAATTATGTTCCTAATCAAAATTAATTCATTTGCAAATAAACGGTTAGTGGTTACAGATAAATAATGGAGATGAGTATTATACTATTTACCTAAATAAGATTGCATTGTATGATATAGCAAGCTCTCTATCAATCCAATAGCAATGCTTGTGACGGCAATTTGCAGGACAATTTGTCTTAGGATAGAATACCCTTCACAATTATTTGGAAGAATATTTTAAATCGGTATTAAATATAATAAATACATGTAACTTAATAAGAGAGAAAATAACTTAATTAATTTTAGAGTCGCAATTAGCCTCCTTTAACAAATAATTGAATAATTAATAAAAGGCATAAAAAAAGATAGAGATAAGAAACAAATATAAATTTTTTTTTCAAAATGTAATTGTTGTAGATGAAGTTTATACTAAAAAGTTAGGACTATTCTTATAAAACAAACAAAAAAATACAAATTTTACATTTTAGTTCAATAAAAAAAGAAAAATAATTAAAAACGAATAAAATTAACGTTTCTGAATTATCCGCCAGGTAACAGCACTTACTTAATTTAGAATTTGTAGTAGTTTACATATTTGCCGCTAGATAGTATAAGCTTCCAGATATACAGAACTGTAGTTCCCAAATTTGCCACCCGATCACAGCGCCATCCTCTGATGAACACATTTTTCAATAGTTTAAAATGCGGTCGTTAGGAAGGGACGGGAATTGGAAGTAGTGACACCTAGTGACAAACTATATAACCATAAATAAAATTGATTTCTCAGTAGGTGTTGTTATCTGGTGGCCATGTTTATAACTACAAATATAACAATTTTAATTAGTTACTTTATTAATTAGAAAACAAAAACACTCTGGTGTGAAACACCCACACAAGTTTCTCTTACTCCAGTTTTCAAAATTGTAATCGACAAACTTTGTAGTTAGTATACCAAATTTAATAAAATTCGTCGGTGTTTTATGGAGAAAATCACACAAACTGAAAAAAATTACTTAGATGTACATTATAATTGAAAAAAAAAGCGTACACTTAATTTTTAAACTAGAAATAAATGAATATATTAATTATATTAGTATTTATTAAAAAATTCAAATATTTATTTATCTTTTTTCTACATTATATTTCTTGCGCAAGCTATTTTTCTGGACTAATGCTTGATATATTTTTCCCTCCTTTCTTTTTCAGTTGAGGATTCAGATTTTTTACATTTGTTTTACAGCTAGAAGCTATAGAGGGCTGCGAATATTAATATTATAGTATGTAATAACTTAGATATAATGTTAAAATGAGAAATTTAAGACTATTGAAGGATAGTCTCAAATAGTAATCCATCCTATATAGTCATTATTTTGATAAGCATTTACATGTAACTACCAACATACAGTTCAAGAATTTTTATCTAAATCTTGTTAATAAAATTTACTAGCTAATGTCATTTGTTGGTATTTGATTAAATATTGTGTTTGATATATTTTTGAAAGCAGCTTCAAAATCTCTTGAAATGGCTGGTTCAGTTGCTTGAAACATTTCTTGAGAAATTTCATTCAATGTTTATTTATTTATTGCCTAAAGGAACTATACATTTCTATAGCAGAGATTGACCTCCGCTAAAGGCTGGACAAAAAATACAAACACGACAAGAAGAAACATTACAACTTAATATTCAAAGTAATAAAATAATATTAAATACTTGATTAATAAATTAGATAGTCACAATGATTTAAAAAGACTTTATTCATTTATACAAATTATTTTAGGGTAGGAGTTTGAGGGATCTCCTCGTAGGTATTATATAATACCTTTACAAACTTATATATACCTTTCCTCCAAAGCCTCAGAGTTAAAATAAAATAAGTGGTTTAACTTTTCTTTATTTTCTATATCTAGTAAGTTACAAAAACATAAGAACTGTGTGAAGGCAAATACCTATTTAACAACCTCCTTCTCAAATATTTATAATAAGGGCATTCCAAAATAAAGTACATAATATTATCATTTTGCCCTCCGCACAAGTAAAGCAGCTCTTTTAGGATCAAATAAATAGGCCATTCCATTATAAAAAATCCTGGGGTGACGATCACGCTACTCTAATTTGAGCTATCTGGTTTTAATGATATTGCACCTAATATTTACATGTGAACTACCATTAGCCAAGGGACATATCAATCTATAGTGGATGTTATATAAAAGTACTTCATTGATGTCAGTTTAGAGAAAGATTTTTTTAAGTTATTAGAGACCATGTCCGTATGCTGCGCCTCCCAGATGTCCTGCGCTCCTATAGAATGAAGCATTTCTCTCACAAGAGCCACCCAGTTAAGAGGAATGTCAGAACCATCCAAAAGCTTCACATGTCTACTATAGCATATCTTCAGAGGTGAGCTGCTTTACATCGATAAAATCTTCAGCTAGAATCTTATAGATTTATTAAAAATCTTGGTTTTCACTTGCCGTCATTCAAGTTCCAGCGAACGAAACTATTGGGGACTTGTCGTGGCAGATTTAAGAGCAACTAACAACAAATCTGCTCTTAAATCTGCCAGATCGACTTCAATTGGACACGATCGACTATAGTGAAGTAGTTCAAGGCCCAATTTTTTAACTGACCCCAAACTTCTGATCGGTAGTGTATATATTCTTAAGGGGCGGCAATTTGTCTTTTTGTCCGGGGCGACGTCACCGGGGCGCTGCTACACATTGATATTTCAAAAAACACTTTTTCCGTAATTGGAGGAAGCAGGAAAGTCGCGGATAAGTGTTTTACACCAGATTTTTTTTTCAGGCAACCTTTACGTCCTACTTACCGATCCGGTATCGTGGTCGAGGCGGATAGTAAAATTTTATTTTACTCATATTAATAATTAAAATCCAAGGCCAAGCCCGGATGTCGAACCATATCACAATAATCTTCAGCTTTGCGGTCCATACCTCCTCCAGCTGTCGTGGCGCTTTGAATATCCGTGATGTGTATGTATTTATGTGAATAGCATGCTCAAAAAAAAAAAAAAAATTCGCAATAAGTTCAAACTTGCAATTTCTGTATTCAGTTTGGATATCACTGACAGGAAATTATCTGTGGTCACAATTCCTCAAACGAAAATACCACTTTACTAAAAGTATTTTTCATTTTTTGCAATTATTTCAACGCTTTTCTTTTAATTTATTTGCTTATTACATTCATCCAGATTAATCATTATCTAGGAAACTTGATATTAGAGGGGTAGTGGTAGCATTAGACTTCTCTTTAAAGTGCCACTTCAGATTATTTGGCTAGTTTTTCTCCTGCATCAATAGACCGGTCAATTTCCTGAGCGGTTATTTTTAGATTTTTGTGTTTTTTCTATAAAGGCGACAGCGGGTTTCTTTGAAGTTAAATACTAAATACTCATTTGAGATGAGCTTACTTTTGTTTGAAACTAGTTTCGAATAAACTTATTAAGAATGTTCTGAGGAACTTGGAAGAAAGCTATCCATTTAAGTATCAAACATTACAATGAGAGTTCTGTTGGTTGCATAATATTAAAGGCAACTAAATATTTATTAAAAATTTGAAGTTTCAAGAAAAATTTTTATTTAGAACTGTAACTGCAGTGAGAGAAAGTCGTATGAGTATTTCGGACACAGGACATTTTTTTCGAGAAACAATATTTTTAAAAACAAATTTGTTCATACCTGTTATTATAAACAAATTCTCAATCTCCAAAGCTGTCGTGAAAACATCTGCTGGATACATAAATTTCTATCAAATTCCTCATACCTAGCACCATGGGATAGCCTGCTTGATGAAGAGTTTGTTGGGCTTAATGTGGAAGGAGCCTACTGGGCAAAACATTTCTCTAGGTTAATTACAACTATGTTTTACAGTTTTTCGAAGTTTATCAAACATTCAGCAATCTTATTTTAAATTAATTTTTGAGTTATTTTAAGTTTTAGTTTTTATTAATTAGTAGATGTTTTAGACATTTTGGTGTAACCTATAGTATAACTAATGGAATAGTGATTATGAATTAATTAGTTCCCTGTTTTAAGATATTCAGAGCAATCAGCTAAATCATCTATTTTTATTATTATTTATTTAATATTTGATCTGATTAAAAATAGTGTGGGGGAATTAGGCAAAGGTGGCGTTCAAAAGCTTACATGGCTAACTAAGGCTGCGGGTATTTGAAGGTTTTACTGAGCTGGCGATTCAAATTTCTTTCAAGGCGTGGACGGATACTTTTGATTGGATTGGCAAGTACATGCTTCATGCGTAGATCTAAAAGTTACAAGAAGATTTGAAGGCTCATATTAGACCTGCTTTCCGCTGTAATTGCTCTGAAGTATGGCTTTGAAAAATTTTCTAGGTTCCCACAATGTCAGGAATTGGAAGTAAGGACTCCCCATAAAAAATAAAATCCTCTTCCAGGAGTCTATTTGATATATGAACTTCCAAGGCAGAAGATTAGTATGTATAAGGAAATTATGTAGAATCCGAAAAAATTAATTTATCGCGATAGGTATTCGAAAGCTGGGCATTTACTTCAGAGTTACAGCTATAACAAAATCCGAGATTTTAAGCAGAAGCATTTACTGTTCGGTATTTGAGACAATTATATAGATTTCAGTTCCGTAGAAGGCTTGTATAGATCAGAGATTTGAAGGTATATTCGAAATTAATCTCATCCATGTATGTCTTGGCATTTAAGGCGAGTGGAATGGGACAGCTTTTCCTGGATCGAATGGGCTTTTGAAAACTCTCACTTGACATGAACCTTTTATTGGCATAAAATGCTGTATTAGCACGGCGAGTAGAACAAGCAAATCTCAGAATAGCTTGTCAGGTCAAAGGCAGGCTTAGAAACTTGTTAATAGCTATTCACCTATAAAAAGCACCTTGAGCTGATAAATGATGACATTGTTAGTTTTGTCAGACAGAAAAAGAAGCTCCTCCCCACGTTTTCTGTTGGTTTGAGTGATTGGGTGACCGCGTTTCCAATTTCTAAGAGTAGAAAAGCTAAGGTCTGCAACTTCATGGTAGATTTGCTCACCTGGTTTCTGAGCTTAATTAAAAATAATTGCAGAAGGGGTTCTCTAACTATTCTATTTACATATACCTTTATACAGAATGGAACCTTTGTTTATTGGCTGTAAATAAATGTATAAGGCAGAGGAAAAAACTATAAAAGAACAAAAGAAAAGCCTATGAAGCGAAATGTAAAATTGATGCCAGCTTAAATGCAATTATTTAAGAAACAGCACCTATTTTGCCTTTAACTCAGAGATTTAAACCAACTATAAGAAATTTGTTATTTCGACAGCTGTGTAAAACAGATATTTTGATTCATCCGTTTGTGTGAGCTGTTCAGTAGAACTTCCCCGTTTAAATAATTATGTGTAAGGCAATCAGACGATTGCTATATTGTTTCTCAGTTAATTTAATAATTTTTTTTTTTAGGCGCGTTAAATTGGTCGTCAGCATCCTGAGTCTTCTCACAATTAGCCTCTAGGCTAGTACTCTCAATTCAAACATTGTCCACCATCAGTTTACAGGGTTCTTCTAAGGCGAGAAAATCTACTGACAGCACGGTAGACTCAAATTCGGGATCTCAGTTCTAATCTAGCAATCCCTCAAAGATTTTCTATAAGTCTTTCTGAATTTACAAGTTTAACTTCCAAGATTTTTATTTTTTCCGAAATTTTATAATCAAAGCAATTGAATTTAAAAAAAAAATTATACAAAAATAGTTTGGAAATTTTGGAAATAAATTGATTTAAGTTCCAGGAGGAATCATTGAACTTTTATATGCGTACTGCAAGTTACAGTATTCTTTTGTTTCAATAAGAATATTTTATTCTTTGTCTTCGATTCAGATAAAATTTTCTTCCAAAAAAGAGTTTTTCTTGAAGTTTTTTTTTTCAAATCAATTTATGATATCTCAAGATTTAAGCAAAAAATTAATAACAAAAATTACTTATCTTTATGGGATGTTAAAAATAACGATTATAGAACCAGAAATTGTTTCATCAAAGTTTGTACAGATGTTTACGAACCTACAAGAAGATGTAAAAATTTAATAGCTTAATTGATTTACTTGTTGGCATTAATCTTTCCGCTCATAGTTCTTTGGAAATTACTATAACTTTCAGAATACTTACAGCTGTGATGAAAGCTGAATAATTCCTTGTCAAGTTTAATTAACAGAAGGTTTGGAGAAAATCTTGTGTTGCTTTCTTTATTTTTTAAAAAGTATTTTAATTTCGTACTTTTGAAAAATGCCCCAAAACACTATGCTTAACCATAAATTCACGAAAATTAATTTTGTAATATCCACTTTATACTCATGATCTATCAAGTATTCTATACTTTTTTGCAAGGAGATTTCTATAAATTAGATTTGAACAAAAATAATTCCTGTTAATTTTTGTTATAAAAAATAATAATTATATACTATATAATTTCCCATAAAAGTTTGATCCACAAAACCAAAAACCTTTTAACTGGAACAAATATACTTTTGAAGAAATGATTCATAAATATCAATGAAAATAAATCTAGTGTATTTAAATCATGCGTATTGGTAAAATATTATACTGTGCGTAAATTTGTTTTATTTCCTGTTAAGTGAAGAAGTTTTTTTTTATTAATTATGAAAATTGGTTTGTATATTTCAACGAAAGTGTGCCTTTTATTGGCTCATATAAGGACATTATTGGTTACCTCATTGGTCTATGAGACCAATTGGCAAATTTAGAACTTTTAACAAAGTTTAATTAATTATACTCCACGTTATTTGATTAAATGTTTAAGTTAAATAATCTTATTTATTCTATGTTCTTTTAATTCAAAAATCTTTTTTGTTTTTGAACAAAGTAATTTTCCATTGTGATGAAATGATTGAAAAATATACTGATATTAAAAATATTTCACATGTTAACTAACTTTTATTTCTGGTTTCTTAACTATTCTTCTTTCACAATATCTATAAAAACTGAAGGCAATATGAATAATTTTTAAGATAAAGTATTATCTTTATAAAGTATCTTTAACTTTTAAAGTATTCTTAACTTTATCTTTAGAAAGTATTTAAGTTATAAGTTCTTCAATGAATTTATAGGTGACTATTGAAAGCAATCAATTTTGTTATTTCCTACCCTAAGAAACATCTCCTTCGTATTTAAT
>JAAEAF010013383.1:0-23937 GCA_011037195.1 Triatoma infestans | reverse complement strand
AAAACAAGTTCTTTATATCAGAAAGAGAAGGTACTCTACACAAACTGTATAATAACTTAAAAACTGTAGAAGATTTATCACAAATTGCTGTTGTTATAAATTTGCTGTTATTTACAATTTTATCATAAGTCAGTAAAGATCCTCACGTGTGAAATTGCTAATTAAACAAAACATTGAACAAAACAATTATTTATGCTTAGTGAGTTTACCGACGGATCTGCTACCAATTAATTATTCATATATTTTTTTGATTCCTTTATCACTGTTCGTTTACTTTAAAAATAATTTATCATGTAAAATTCGTTAAAAAAAAAAATTAAATCTGGTGTGAAACACACCCACGACCTTTTCTTACTGCGAAATGGCAAATTTTCTTCACGCCTAAATTCTCTTAGTGTTTAAAACCGACAGCTTTTATGGAGGAAAATCACAAAAAAAACTGAAAAAAACCTGTTTCAGTAAAGGCGCCCACTTCCGGTCAAAACCGAATTTCTTTAACTGGAAATTTTTGGCACACTTAATACTTCTTATTACTATTATTTAGTTGGACAGATTGTATAAGCACATGTTGACACCTAAAATGCACGTTAGCGAAAAAACATAAACCCATCCCTCCCTCAAAAGTGCCCTTAAATGAATTTTTCTGGAGAAATTTTTCAAATAAAAGTTGTAGCACTTTGTATATGTAGTTGATATATCAAGTTTATAGAAAATCGTTGGAGCTGTTTTAGAGAAAATAGTAGAAAACTGAAAAATACTTCCTAGTAAAAATGCACTTCCAGTCATCAACTTCGGTCTGGTCATCGCTTCAAACTCAGGATTCCGACAATATATTTTTAATTCTACTTAATATTATTTAGATGGTAGAATTGTATAATAACAGAAATAGCACTTTAGAGGAAACCGTCAAAGTGCCCTCAAAATGAATTTTCCCGGAGAAATCAATACATATATAAAATCAGCAGCCGTATGTTTGTGGCCGCAAAACTTGAAAAGTAGGTCAGTGGATTGACTTGAAATTTTTACACAACGTTGCATTTCTATATAAGAGTGTTTATATATACAATTTTTACTCCGAAGTTCCCACGGAAACGGGTAATTCCAAGCGTTTCGCGAGTTAAGCTTCGCAAGAGTTAATGGTTAAGCGGAAGAGCCATTCTCCCGGCTAAGAATGTCGACGTACTCGACATGAACAACATCATTCTAAACAGAATCGCAGGTGAAACAGTGACATACAAATCCATTGACACTCCGTGATGGACCAAAGTGAAGTTGTGAACTTTCCAACGGAATTTCTTAATTCACTCGATGTTCCCCGGATTACCGCCACACATTGTAAATTTGAAAATTGGAGTGCCAATTATATTAGTCCGAAAGATCAATCTATCAGAGTTATGCAATGGTACACGACAGCAGTTAAATAATTGATGAATAGTATAATTGAAGCAACAATTCTTATTGGACCTCATAAAGGTGAAGACATACTATTTCCACAATACCACTCATACCGGCAGATATGGTTCGAGTTCAAACGACTTCAATTTCCAATACGCCTTGCGTTCGCTATGACTATCAATAAAGCACAAGGACAATCTTTGCAAGTGTGCGGTTTGAATTAAGAAAACGAATGCTTCTCTCATGGCAATTATTTGTCGCATGGTAAACCATCTGATCTTTATGTTTATGAAGAAAACAGACAAACAAAAAATGTAGTCCATTCACTAGCATTACAATAAAAAAAGATTTCAGTAGAAACATTTTTTCTTTCTTTCCTTTCAGTTTACAGCAACGCAAAGTAGGGTATTAAATTGAATGCTGATTGGCTAATTCTAATGATTTGTTTTTTTGCTGAATCTATGTTAAGCATAATACTTCTATTTACTTCCCTAATAATTAAAATCAGACTGAGCCACAGCGAAGCATGGCCGGGATTAGCTAGTATTTCAAATAAAAGTTGTAGCTCTTTATATGTATATAGTTGATATGACAAGTTTAATGAAAATAGTTGGGGGCCCTTTTTGAAAAAAATTACAAAAAAACTGAAGCAAAAAAAAGCATTTGGCACTTCCGGTTAATGGATTTAGCCCGAAATCTTCGTGGCTGATGCAGTGGTAGTATCTAAACGGAACGCCAAGTTTGAGCAACTTTTTGTTTTTGAGATATTCTTGTCAAACCCTTTTCTAATAACCACTTTTTTGGACTGGGAGGGAGGGGCCTCAAAACGTGTATTCCGGTGAAAACTCAATTTAGAAAATCTGGCACGATCGCAATACTTTCTCTGGCAGCAGTTAGAGAAAGTAAAATAGAATAAAAAATACATTAAAAAAACACTTAGCCTTGTATAACATTTTATAATATTGTAGTCATATTTACAAATTTCATTGTTAACAAACGATTACAAAATACGATTTTAAATTTAATTAATGAATTCAAAGTTAAGATTGATTTAAAGTTCTTCTTACCTTTCAAATGCTATATATTTATATAAAATATCATAACTTTACTAAAGAACTAACCACATTTTTCTCTCAGAATGTGTGTGTTTATTTGAGTAGGTGTAGGTCCGTTGGCAAATTTTAATATAAATTCACCCTCTTTGGTTGGAATATATTTATCAGGTGGTATGAAGAACTAGAAAAATAAATCATCTAAATCCAAATTTTACATTAATAAAGAACATTGCCTGAAAAGTATAACATAAAAAGATTAAGTTTTCGCTCCAGTATTTTTTATAAAAAATTAGGTTGGTTAAAAACTTTCCTGAATGAATCTCTCTTTCATTTGAAGAGAGCAGAATAGAGAGAGCGAGAAGTCAAATGCAGTGCGTCTTAGAAGAACTACTCTGGCTAAATTTAAATGGTTATCAATGCTTGTACACAGAATATAGTTGGCTTAAAATGTACAGTGTTGAGGTGTGAAATATGTGATAATGAAAATATTGAACACATCATCTATTTCCAAAGACTCAATGGGTGTTGTTTGCTTTGGGGATAAGTGTAAGTGCTGATTGTGCTGTTAGACTAGGATTCTTGTTAGGATACCAAACACGACCAGAGAGTTTTTCATTCTTTTTCCGATCCAAGAAATCGATCTCTGAAGTAATTTTTCGTTTCAATATTCCGTTTAGCCCTGCGAGACCTTGTATATTTAAAATTTTCCATCAAATTAGGTGGTTACAATGAAGAAAGTTTTCAAGATACTTATGATTAAATACAACTTATTATTCCCGGGTATATAGACAATCTGTGAATGGCGCAAAAAGAATGCAGGTTCTTGATGTGGATAGTACTACGGAAGACGGTAATCCTCCTCTCTTCGCTTTGTAATTAATTCAGAGCGGGCATTTGTAGCAGTCATGGCGCACTGTGATGAGGGATAAGATGATTTTGCCGTCGATCAGTTTTTTCAAAAATAATGATTGTGTTTTACTGTTCAACGTCTTTTTCGTCGACAGTTTAATATAACGCGACCGGGAGAGATCCCTAATCGCAACACTATATTTCGATGAGTTGTTTCATTTCGCACAGCTGGATCTGTTATGAAGAGGAAATAAACTACCCGTCTTCGTGCAATTCGGACTCCAGAAATTGTTGAGAATGTAAAAATGACGGTTCTTCAGAGTTCTCGGCGCTCCACTAAGCGTTGTGCTGCAACTTTGGGTGTCTCGCCGCTCGCTACAGCGCTTCTACATGACGATTTGCAGTTTCATCCATACAAAATGGTGGTTGTGCAAAAGTTGCTTGAAGATGATTTTGCCCAAATTACTATCTTTTGTGAAAGAATGCTGGAAATTATTGCTTTCGGTAACGTTGTGGTGATAATGAGCGATGAGGCACACTTCCTTTAGATGGTTACGTCAATGCGCAAAACTTTCTATTTTGGGCGCAGTGAATCCACAATTACACCATAGACCTCTCCATAGTACATGGTCACAGTTTAGGGAATAGTGGGACCATATTTTTCTCTTTTTTTAAAAAAGAAGACGAAGAAGCTGGGCCTACAGTAACATAACTGCTGAGCGTTATGTAGACATGTTACGCAATTTTTTGCGCTTACAACTTCGGAAACTTCCAGTAAACATGGAGAAATGTAGTTCCAACATGATGGAGCCAAAGCCCACACTGCAAGGGTTGCAACGCGAGAGGCTCCGGACAAATGTTTCGGCGATGTTCCTTGGCCCCCTAGTTCACCAGATTTGTCTGTCTGTGATTTCTTCTTGTGGGGCTACTTGAAATCTAAAGTGTACATTCGGAAACCTCTTATGGTAGACGAGCTTGAAGTTGCTATTCAAGAAGAGATTACAGCTCTACCAGAAGAAATGTTAGCAAATGTAATGCGAAACTTTGAGGAGAGGCTCCGGAAGTGTACACAGCAAAAAGGACATAATCTTTCTGACATAGTCGCCCATAATTAAATTGAAATGGCATTTATTACAGATTGTTTTGGTGTGAATATTTTTTTGTTATAATAAAAATGAATTAAGTTACACATAATTGAAAAACATGCGTTCTTTTTGCGCCACCATTTTATTTAACTACTTCATTGTATTTATAATCGTTTACTAATCGGTCACCCACAGAACACAGGTTTTACAAGGACTAAACAAGTCGGAATTAGATAGCTACACTTTATTATGCCAGAAAAATCCAGCCTGACATACAGATAACATTATACGCAATACAGACCTACTATAGTAGACAACATCAAGTTCCCAGCTTAACTGCTCACACATGGATTCCATCTTACCCACTCTCAAGCCCGCAAGGGGTATCTGCTGCATGCAGTTACTTGGGCCGTAGGGACCCCACGGGTTACATAGCTCAGTACGCCATGCACTTCGTCAGAACAGTACGCAATACGCTTAAACTACATACACCCTACACTTTACAGGCAAGGACAAACACAGAACACAAACTAGGGTCTCCGTCCCTAGTTGATTGGCATAAGCTGTAGTGGAAGTAGCAATTTGGTGAAATAGTTTAGTGAAATAATTTTGGAAAATAAAATACTGAATTTTAGCTAGTTCAAATAGTGTATTTTAGTGCAGGGGAAAGAGCCAAGTACTATAATTTAAGGTCAGTGCTATTGAAGAGACAAAGGGACAAAAACAGTTAGGGCAAAACAATACACTCCCTCCAGATATACCAGCATTATTTGAAAGGATTTGGACAGTCCAAATTCTGCACTCAACCAAACCAGTCTGAATAAGACATTGAACCAGAACACTTTTATCAGGAATCGCTCTCTTAAAATCAGTACCAGTTATAAGTTAAAATATAAGAGTTTAACTTTAATCTAGCTAATATTTGATTTGAGAAGCATATTGTTGTGATATTGAAAAGTATTTAAATTTCTTTTAAGATAATATATTTAATTTAATCTAGCAGTGTTTTCTTATTTATTTCTTATTACTTCTCTTCTCTTTAAAAATACACACAAGCCCTTTACAAAACCGCTCACGCCACAAGCTATACAGAAACAACACACCATCCCCAGCTACATTTCAAAGCCAAGGGAGAAGGAAGGAATTAGATCAGTGGTAGCAAGCTGGACTAGCAACGCGGAGGTCCCGGATTCGAATCCAGCATGCTGCCCTTAGATTTTCTTTTCCTAGGAGCCTCTACAACTCATTGTACACTGATGAGCAGTGTTGTCTGTGGCTAGGGAACACCACTTAGAGGCCGGCAGTACACTGAGAAGGCTCCGGGGGCACAATAGATCTTCAGGTCGCAGTGATAATATCCCGTACAACTATCTATATCTACCCACTCTCAATGGCTCCTTCAGGTTGTCCAACCTTTCAAACATAAATTTCCTTGACATAACATATTATATTGTTAATCAAAATTCTGGGCGACAACACTTGATATATAAAATTAAATTAAATATACATTTATTTTATATATGTATACATACATTGAATTATTTATATTGTTATGTTTATGTATATATATATATAAAACTAAGTACTTCAGTTATCATCTTATCCATGGTGGGTTGTTCTTCAAAGTCTAATATACAGCCACTCATTTGCTCCAATAAAAATGTTCCAAATCTATTGATAAGCGTTTTATTGAAAAGTCGTTCATTTCTTGCCAATTGGATTTCTTCATCTAGGAAAAAGATAATTTTTTTAAAAATAAAAGTAATAGTATTATTGCCATAAAGATTGATGACAATGGACAAAAATTATTTATGAAATATTACTACAAAGAGTTGATAGATTATTTTATCCTGTGAAGGAATTAATTTATTTAATTAGAAATTTATCAAATTTATATATATTTCCCAAAACTGGAAGAGATAAGATTATAATATGTTATTTATCATTCTCATAATTATTAATTATTTAATTTAGTAATGTGTTGTTATACGGTTTCAAATATGTGGCTGTTCTACATTTTAAACAAACTTCCAAGTCTATTGTCCAGAATTTTACAATTTATTTCGTAATCTTGAAGAAGCAAAACTAAAGCTTTCGACTTTTATCTATTTCACATTCTCGAAATGTACAATTGTTATCTAATGAATATAGTTCAGAGCATAAATATTAGTTTATAGGCTATGTGTTCATATTTCCTTTCTTATCTTACAATTGTTTGAATATTTTCTTTAATCTGTAACGTTAATAACGTTGGAAGGGAGAGGGGGAGGTGGTACTATTAGGTGGTTGGGGATAGTTCACGGGTATGGGTAACAGGTTTGGAAAAATTAAAAGAGATTGAATCCTCCAAGCCAACTTAAATGGATTTTCCGTAAGATCCACCCCAACTATATTAGGAAGTCGGATGTTTTCAATATACCACATCTTCTTAGGTTGACCCGTGAGTTCGAACTACTCCAAGAAAAACGTAGATCGAACGTAGGACGAATTCTGGAGTGCACATCACCAAGAGAAGAGAAAAGGAGCTATTAAGGCCCAAGGTCCGCCATCATTTATCTGGCCGCTGTGTAATACCACCGCTAATCAACACGAAGTACGAAAGATACTGTGTGTGGTTGAAGTGGGGTCACCCTGTTCTCTCCCCTTGAAAAAAAGAAAATAAACTAATAAAAAGGCTAGTTACCCAAACATTAAATTTTGTAAATAAAACTAGATAGATGTAAGGTAGATTAAGTTGAAGTATCAACGCGCTGCTGAAGTATCATTTTGTAGATGTACATGCATATTAATAGTTAAACTTAGTTTAATGAAATGTGCCCATAAATGAGATGCTTTTAGGCATGCCTTGAGTTCGTCAGCAGGTGTTGAACATGGAATAACTTCTTATGTTTGACGGAAATCACCAGATAATAAAATAAATAAACCGCCAAAAGGCTGAGTAGATTCTCTCAAGTCTTGTAATGTTGGCTTGAGTGCTTCTAATAACTTTTTATGTACCATAGTACATTCGTCCTATACAATAACTTTACATGTTTTGAGCAGTCATTCCTGAATGTTTCGAAATATTACATATTGGTGTTTCATTGAATTGCAATTTTAAAGCAGAATGAGCTATTCTCCCACCATCCAATAAAGTAGCTGCGATGCCAGAAGAAGGTATAGCCAAAGCAATATCTTTTTGTGATCGGACGTATGCCAATATCAACGAAATAAGAAAAGTTTGTCCTGTTCCATCTGGTGTACCTAATAAATATAATCTGCCACTTTCATTTTGAACAGCTGCTACAATAGTATTGTAAATATCTCTCTGCTGTGATATTATTTTCGGAATATTCATTTGTAGAAAAGCGTTCAATTCATTGACATCAAAATTTTTTTCTCGTTGCAAATCACGACAAATAATGTAAAGTGCTGATCGGTTGGATGCTATCATACCTACTATTAAAATTAAAGCTTCATTATATATTTCGGCTGAGAATGGCCTTTCGTGCTTATTCGTTCTTATATGTCATCTCAGAAGAATATCATCGCACATGAAGTCTTTTTTTTTCATTTGAAGTTCTTATTTTTTCATAATTCGGTTGGATTTGATGTGAAACATGTAAAATTATTGAAGTAATATTATACACATGTAATACTAATAGTTATAATGTATACACATGTAATACTAATAGTTATAATGTATTCACATGTAATACTAATAGTTATAATGTAATATTATAGTTAAAACCATTGCAAACAAAGTAAGCATTTGATTTGGATGAGATGTAGCGGATGCATCGCCAATTATGGAATCCCAATGAGCATCATTTTCAAGTAGATTCAATTTTTTACAGGCTTCACGATATGTTGCACATAAATGCCCATCAATGGTTTTCATGAATTGGTGAAAAATTTTAAGTACACTGCAAAATCATTTCACACCAACAGTGTTGTTATTTACATTCAATAACATGCCACGACCTAGATCATATCCTAGGTCGATTCATAAAAATCGAATATAATTCCCACTAACACAAACAAAAACATAAAATATTCATATATATTCAAATATTTTATTGTTTGATTTATTAAAAAAAAAAAAACAATGTCTACTCACTAACAATGTCAACAGCTATAAAAAAAAATCAAGAATTCTTTATGACTTGACCTTATGACGAATCACTTGACATGACGTAATCACTTGATTTTATCAATACTAACTTGCACAGGACTTTATGAAGCGGACTGTTTTACTGATTGACGGAGTGCACTGTACGATATGCGGAAAAAAACCTATTTTGAAAAGCGCACCTATCGAACATTGTGTGTACTAAAAACAATCTATACCTCAGCCTCAACAATATATGTATATAAATTTGACATTTGAGTCATTATTTCTCGAGATTTGCGACAGACATTCATTTATATATATCAGTGGCGGCTCCTGACTTCGATACGTGGGGGTTCAAAATTTTCTTTTTCTTACACTTACGTTACCTATCATTATTAGTAGCTCGGCAAGATGGAAATCATGAAGTAAACCAGGAGCCCTGTAAAAACTTGCATCCCTCCCCTACAATTAAATATATTAAATTAACAATAAATCTGTCACTGTGCTCCCAGAGAAAAACTGCGAAAAGAAGAGTTGTACCGTTTGAGTTCGAAAATTAAGTGGTGAACTTAATGGAAATTTTTATTATCATCTAAATAAAGTGTTTCCGTTCTAAGGAAATGTCAATGAGTTAGCATGATTCTTTGCTGGGTCATATATCTTAGTGATGTTTTAAGTACCAATACCAACATCAAATTTTTATAAATATAAAAACAATATATAGAAATCGACACATTGGCACAGACACATCACATCACTAAAAATCTGGTATGAAACACTCACACAAGTTCTCAAAATTATAATTGAAAAATTTTATAGTTAGTGTACCAAATTGAATGGAACCGTCGAAAACTGAAAAAACGGTTCAGTAAAAACGCACTTCCGGTATTACTAATTTCTTGAAACTCGGAATTTTGGCCATCTATTTATTTCTAATTAATTTTGTTTGGATGTTAGAATTGTATAATCGACTATGATAGTACTCTGGAGAAAAATATAACCACACCCCTCCCCTAAAAGTGCCCTTAAATGAATTTTACTAGACAAATGTTTCAAATAAAAGTTATAAATCTTTGTATGTTTAGTTTATATAAGAAGTTTCAAGAAAATCGTCTGAGTAATTTTTGAGAAAATCTCGAAAAAATGAAAAAATCATTTAGTAAAGTGATAAAGTAAACGCACTTCCGGTTATCCGATTTTTCAAACTCGGAATTTCAACAACATATTTCATTGTAATTAACACTGTTTAAATGCAGAATTGTCTAATAAACTGAAATGGCACTTTAGCTGAAAACCTAACCCTATCCCCCCGCCCATACTGTCCTTATTTGAATTTTCCCAGAGAAATGTTTCAAATAAAAGTTACAGCTCTTTGTATATGTAGTTGATATACCAAGTTTGAATAAAATCCTCGGAGCCGTTTTTGAGAAAATGGCAAAAAAGTAAAAAAAAAAACTAGTCAAGTGGTACTCCCGGTTGAAGAATTTTGACAGATAACTTAGGGTCAGATCCCTTGGTGATACCTAATCGGAATATCAAGTTTCAACTTTCTACGGTTTTTCGTTTTTGAGCTATGCTCTTCTCACACACACACACAAAATACATTTGCTAAAAACATCTTTGTTAACTCCAGGTAAAATCGGGTAAGTTCGTTCGTAAGATCGTGAGTAATGTTCATCGCGCAAAAATCCCCCACTCTCATTTTAAAAAGTAATAAGGAATATACACTTTTCTATACTAACACAAAGAAATTTTTTATATATACATATATATATATTAAATTCTCCAGCGCGATGCCGAGCTGTGAACCTCCAACTTCCTACATTTTATACATCTCCTGATATGTGCATCCTACAATCGTACAAAAATGCACAGTATATTAAACAACACATTAGAGTGAGCTCCTATATTGATATACGTTCCTATGCTTTTATTTCTGATTCTCGTCCCTAATTCCTAATTTCTGTGCAATTATTTTTTTCGCACCATTGGATTTGATTGAAATTTGATACCAGGCAATATACTGTTTTTACTGTGACTAAGGTTTGAAACTAATATAAATAAAAATGAAAATACTTTTTGAAATTGAAATAAATAAAAATAAGAGAAAGTAATAAACATATGATGATAAGTTGTTATCAATATTGATGTAAATTTGCGCAATCGCGAATACCAGTAGCCGCCACTGATATATATATATAAATCAAATCATTTCTCCTATTATTCCTTGAGTTCATGAAATGATATTTTAAATATTTTAGGTCACACGTAAATTTAAGTTATTTAGTGTTTATTGATTTATTAAGTTAACAGAAAGAGCGCGAAATTTAAAATAGAATGAATGAAAAAAGAACTGGAGAAATAAAGATTTGGACTTAATCTTTGGACTTAAGTTTTGGCCAAGGATACGGATTTATTTATACAAACAGAAAGCCAAAAACCATTTCTTTACTGACTCTTCTTTTTTCACATCAGAAGACCTCAAAATATGTATTTCCATTAAAACTTTATTTTTAGAAATCTGATGCAAAGTTTAATATTTCCTCTCTTATCCTCTTGCACATTCTTTGTAATTATTCGGACTCGGACAGTAAGTGTTAGGCATCAATATTTCATTTTTATTGTGTTTTTGAAAAAGAATTTTACCAAACGTCAGATAATTTTTACGGATTTAATCTGAATGTCGCAAGTATTTGATTAAAAATTCACTCATCCTCTATAGGATTAACGTAATTTTAAATTTAGCGGGTGCATATTTGACAGAATTCATTTATATATATATCATTCACGTCAGAATTTGAAAAAACTATGAATATTCTGAACAAAAATATGGAAATATACCTCTTATTTTGGTTCAGAGAGAATTTTCTTCGACTTGTTTACTAATCGATCTACTTTAGGAAGCTCCCCTATCTGACATAATGTAATTGAGAAACATGTATTTTATTGTCAATATCTTATGTTATAATCTTAAGAAAAATTATGAAATATGATAAGCAATTGTTTGGTACTAAACAATCTAAATATACTAAAACAATCTTAGAGTCAATAACCTTTTTACAAGATAACCTTATATTCTATATCTGAGACTGCTGGCCCTGACTGGCTGTTTAGTGGCAAATACATATATCAAGATTGTTTAAAATATGTTTTATCACTAATTCTGATGGTAGATTCATTTTATTTATTGATTTGCATTTTTAATAAATAAATAAATTTTTATAAAAAATTGAGTGTATTTGTTTTCTACTTTCTCTTACCGCTGTAAGAGACTATGAATCGCGACCGTATCAATTTTCTATATGAATTTTCATGAGCAATACATGTTTTGAGAGCCCTGGATTAAAAAAAAGAAGATATATGTACGTATCTGTCTAGATTGACGAACAAAATTTCTAAACAAGAATTGCTTGGAACACAGATTTGATATTTCGTTTCAAATCACTTGGAAATCAAATTCGAAGATTTCGAACAAAATACATTAACGGAAAGTTGGGTTATTGCAATTTTTTGCAACTTGCTCGAAATGGCTCGAGAAAATACTACTAACTTTAAATATAAAAACTTTTACTTTTATTTGAAACATTTTCTTCGGGAGAATTGATTTTTTGAGGGTTCGATCATTTCGGAGAGTTTACTATATTCTATTATGATGCAAGATTTATTTAACCAGCTGTTTCATACTGAAGACTAATTGTGTTGCTAAAAATTCGATGTACGAAGAAAGTCTGTTTCAGTCCTCCTCTGAAAGGCATTGCAATATAATTTACGATGGACGTAAATTAAGGTCTACTAAACGCATTGATAGAAATCCAAGTTTGGAGATTTCTTTTTAGATTCTTTTAGTGGATAATGCACAGCGTCCTGAAAGATCTATGTGCCCCGCAATCTCGGAGCCTTCTCAGTCCATTGCTGACCTCCGGAGCAGTGATCTCTAGCTACAGACAACGCTTCCATCATCCAAGGCAGTAAGCTGTAGACGCAGTGGTCGTCAACCTAGTTCTCTACCGCCCACTAATGGACGATTCTAGCTTTCATGCTGGGCGGTGGGAGATTTTTGTTATTTCCTTATTTATCTGCATTGTTTAGATTTGTTTGGAAGCATGTATCCATGACTTAGAACGAATTGATAGAATGAGTAATCATGGGTATTCAAAGTCTTATCAATAAAAATTTATAACTTATTTTCTTAAAATTAATTACAAAACATTATGGTTTGCTAGAAATTCATTAAATTTAAAGTACCTACGTATATATAAACATACTCAAGTACAAAAAAAACAAAATAAATTTAAGTTTAAGTAAACATATTTTTACAAAACTTCCCTCTAAGAATTACTACGCACTTGCGCTAAATTCAGTTACTGCGCCATTGGTGGGCGTTAAGGAAATTTCAACATTTCCAGAGATACAAAAGTGAGCGATAAGGGTTAAAAGGTTGACGACTCGTGCGTGTTGAAGTTCCTTGGAAGAGAAAATCTAAGAACAGCACTGCTGGATTCAAACCCGTGACCTTCGCATGGGGGTCCAACGCGCAACCACTGAGCTAATGCCTTCTCTTTGAAGAAGACTGGTTAACCGGAAATTCAAATTCAATAACCTCCGGCGATATTCTTTAAACTTGGAAGTTTAATAGCTAGTTTAAAATCTATCATTTCTTCACAAAAATTGATTTTAGAGGTACCCTAGGATATGTACTAACTTAATTCATAATTCCACGTTTTGTTGTGAATTTATTAAGTCCGCTGCCTGTGGTCTGAAGACACATTCAGATAGACTGCTATGTCCTAAGAACCAATTAGTAAAATGAACTTGTCCCCGCATCGCCTATGTTTAACATTAAGTGGCAGTTTCCCTAATCTACACATGTTTAATATTTATTTACTTATAAATTTAGAAATAATGCAAGTTCTCTATTGTAATTTCTATTGGTTTCTTAAATGTTCTCTATAAGAACTGTAATAAACACAGTTTTGCAGTTTTAAGTGGGTTCTATCGATTTCCTTGCGATTGCTGTGTACCACGATGGTTTCACCAGAATTAGTCCATTTATAAAGTAAGCAAACCGTGACAATTACCTTCTTATGATACAACTTCCGTTTCGTACAGCAAGCAAAAGAAGTAACGAACATATTCCCTGTGCAGCAGCCATAAGTAAGCTTTTCTTGTAATAGGGGATTAAGTCGAAAAACTGATAAATTGTGAGATTCTTTTAGTACACCTCATTAAAACCATATAACCGTTTGTCACTTTACCTACTGAACTACCGTCTTATAACAAGACCTTAAGAACAGTAAACGTTAATTATTTCAGCCATCAACTCAATAACAAACTTTTTTCAAAGGAACCTGATATGATGATATAGATGGGAATAAATGTCCATATAAATATAAATTCTACATACCATTCATTTTACTTTTACGCTCAGGTATCAATTCCATTTTTAATTCTATACGTTTAATTTAATAAGTAAATTTAGTCCTTAATATAAATTATTTGGTTCTATTATATAATATTTATTTAAAGGAATATTATCAATATAACACATGTTTCTTTATTAACAATCTGGTAAATATCATTTCTAACAAATTTAGAATTGGTAAACATTTTAAAAACTTGAAAATTTTAAATCTCCTATTATCATTTTTCTATTTTCAACATAACAAAAACCAAATTTGTCATTATAATTATTCTTCTTTTCTTCCTCCTTATCAGTAACATAATTTTTATTCACTTTCCTGGTGTAAAATGATGGGATATAAGTCCATGAAAGTTAGATTCAATTAACCTTAAAAATCCAGATAAAGACGAATTGGCGAACGTGATCTGGTGTCTAATCTTTCAGAAAATTTAGTAAAAAATTTAAATTCTGAAGAAAATTTGTCAATTAGAACTGTGTGAATTAGAGTGATTTGTCTTAACAATAAGACTCTCATAGTATAGATTACTTTGTAATAGGGATTTCTAAATCTATATCATTACATTAAATTGACTTTAAATAAACTCAAATTTTATATATACTTGTAGTTGTTAATTATAGGTACTATCCGCAGGTTCAGTTTTAAATAATAATAAAATTGAAATAGTTTGGAGAATTAAAATGTAAAAAGCTCTGAAAATTACATTGTAAGTAGTTTTGAAAATTATAAATAGCTTCAATTAATGTTTTATTAAGATTAACACTGTTAAGTTTTGTTTCTATAAAGAATAGTGATACTTCCTTAGCGGGCTATGCTCTACAAATTTCCTCTAACTAGGATGAACTACTAGGTAGAGGTAAACCAAAAAAATTCTAGAATATAAAAAATATTTTATTACTTACAATAATATTCATTAATAAGTATTTCTACAAGCAGTATCAAATTACAAATTTTTAATTGAGTCAAATCTGAAAATTCATTGATATCCATAAGATACTAATTCTGAAATAACAAATAAAAGTGAAAAATTATCATCAATATAATAATATAGTTATCAAAATTCAATTATATTAAATAATTAATGTTTATACCATTGAGGCGTTTCTCATTATCTGTCAAATATGTTCTTAAATCTGTATAATTTAATGATGGAAGCTGGCCACCATATTCCTGAGGTAATATTTCAGGTGTCACATATTTGTGTAGAGATGGCCAGTTATTCTTGTGAAAATGAACCTTAAACCATTCCAACAACAATACATAACAATTCCAAACAAATAAATTATAATTCAATTTTTGTACAAATAATTATAAATATTACATTTTGTTTTGTTGAACTGCTCAAAAATGGAAAAATAATTGTCACCAAACTGTTTAAAATGAATCCAGAATTAATTACATGATATTCCATTTTACGCACTGGAATTCCCTTTTTAAGAAACAAAATTTAATTATTTGTTAAAATAATTAATAAAAATATAATCTTTATTTAATTAAATAAAACAACTCACTTCTGCCTTAGAAGATCCAACTTTACAATTATGTGGGGTGAAATATCTCATATACCTCCATGATAGACCTTGCATATCAAATATATATACCATACCATTTTGCCATGTATCCGGGTCGTCCATAGCTAATTCCAGCCATAGATCATCAACTTGGAAATTTTCCCATGGTTCAACTTCACCAATAACTACATTACCTAAAATTGTTTTTGAAAAGAAGCTTTTTACTTGTTGCTATTTCATTTACAAACTAAGTTTGTAGATTATTATAATACTAAAGTTAATTTTTAAAATGATACAATCATTTGTAAATGATTTACAAATAATAAATCATTGCTTGTTAGGACAAGTAATAAAGCAAATTTTATTTTTATTTTTTTATGTTTCTGTTAATTATTAATTTTTAATAATAATTATCCTAAAATTTATTATCGGTGTAATTAAATGTTTTTTGTTTATGTTGAACGATCCTGACAAAACATTTTCATTATTATTGATGTTGACCTTATGTAATTATTGCAAACCTGTAAAGTATTGGGTTTATTAATTCTTAAGAACCTGAAAATTTCATAAGATCGGAATACATCCTCTTAATAGCGAAAGTAATTTTTTTTGTAACAAACATACTTTGGAAGCAAAATATTTTTTACCAAGTCGTAATAAGTAAACTCTTCTACCAAGTTGGTCTTTATCCTTCAGTAAACAATGGACATCCCTAGATAAGGCCAGTTTTTGGCGATCAGTCATTACAGCAGTTGCAAACCAATCTTTATTATCATATTTCAGTTTATACACAGATTTCATCTGAAAATTAAAATAATTTTAATCTTTAGTTATTATATTTTAGATAATTAACAAGATATTTACCAAGAAAATAAGAGCGTTCTAATTAGACCTTATTAACATTGAAGGCACTTTATTTGGCTACTTAGGCAAAATTCATCGAAATATTTTGAAGAGTTAAGTTATGTTATAAAGATACGAGATTTTTATATAAAAAAAATAAGAACGGTATTTATAATTTAGTTCTGTGAAAGTATCCTATTTCTTTTAGAAACTAAATGATAAAACAATAACTACAAGAAAACTGACAACGTAATCTCACTATAGTATTAGAAGCAACTAGAACGATCTTCTGCAACTTGGTGAACTTAGTAGTATTAGGAACTAACTTACTTTAGCGAAAGCTTTAGGAACGTCAAAGTCACTATAGTACAAATATCTTAATAATATTCTATCATCTTCACCTATATATAATCCATCTTCAGCTAATAAACGAACAAAAAACATAAATAAATCATTATTAAGTAATATATACAAAATAATATGCACTCAATAAAAGAACAAAAAACTGCGGAAGTCCATGTATAAAAATAAATAATAAAAATCAGAAAAAAGTATGTAATGGAGCAGTAAAAAGTGTAATGGACCTGGAAAATATTCAACTGGATCACTCTAACTCAGGGTTTCACAGTATATTCTGGGTATTTGGGCATTGAGAAAGCGGACAAATAACCTGGAAAGGTTCAAATAGATCTTTAGTGGGCCTATAACCTTTCTGCGGGTCCAAGGACAATAGACAAAGTCAGGTATTACAGCCTAAGTTTGCAGCAAATTAAAGGCATGGTGGCGAGGAACATTACTAGCTAAAGACATGCAAAAGAGTTGAAAGAGCTTACGGTTGTAGATTTGCTCAACCTGGACTGAATGGCATTTCAGTTAAGAAGGATCTGCTGATTGAATAATGTAGGCTTAGACCTACATATGTAGGCACATATGAGCCTACTGATCTGGATGATAGTGGTGATTGGATTCTTTGCTTTCTAAGGAATTGATTTATAGCTCCGGTACGAAAGACTAGCAAGAGCCAAATTCCTCCAACTGGAAGTGGACGTTGAATCCAAAATGATTATGTAGCGTTTCGACCTCTCCTTCTTTTTATATTCTGTTCTATTAAAATATTCATCACAATAATAATGGAGAAAATTACAGCCAAAATGAAAGGAGTTATTTAGATAGAAAAAAATTTTATATTTGTAAATTAAAATTATTTTTTTAAATTAAAATAAATTTTTTTTAAATTAAAATGATTTAAAAAATATTTTCTCCTAGAAATTATTTTTGGAGTATAATAAGAAAACCGATCACTGTTGTTTAGGCTAATTGTTTTTATATATGAATGAATATCTGTAGATTTTACTATCTTTGACATCGAAGTTCATTATGTGAACGTGGGTTCAGCGATGATGGAAAAACAGAATTGGACCAAAATAAGCTGATTCTGGAAAATAATAAATGCTTCAAAATAACATAAAAGTATGCAATACTAAACTAAAGCTCTGTGAAAAATATTTGGTTTAATGAAGTAAAATGTTTTAGTATATGTGTTCTTCAAAGTTTTTGTATGTTTAAAGTATAATAGATATATAGTGTAATAGATAATAGATATATATAAATTACTCTTTAGATGTAATCTAGTCGTGTGAATATTGCAAACTTACCATCAACAAGTTTTTTCAGCTCGTTAACGAATTTCATTTGGACATCATCAACAACAACACTGTTAGCTGAATTCATTTTAGAATAATCCAAACACAACCGAGTTCAAATCAACATTGACACTGAACAGATAGATGTTAAAAAATAATTAATTATTATTTTTTTCTTGTTCCAATTAATTCGTTTATTTTATCTTGCCTAGATTGATAGTTCTCTATCTCAATGTATGACTAATCACTCGTGCAAGAATATGATCAAATCTTATTAAATAAAATGTTTATGTTTTTTTACTTATCTTTTCTTTTTTTTTCTTTTGTTAAAAGAACAAAAAATCCATAAATCTTGCTAAATTTCAGGATTTACTTTTCTCAAAGAGAAGAATTTCTTAGGGAGAGTTTAGCTGAAAAAAATAAAACTCCACAAAATATCCAAGCATGTTATTCCTATTCAACTGTAGGAAGGGGCAATTCCTATGTCATCCAAGATCTGGATCCATATAGCCCCCCCCCCAAACAACAAGCCGGGCTAGCTCACAAAATTCAGACTCAGGCTTAATCCTCCTACAACATCCGAAAAGTCAGAAATAACCTTAAGGGAGAATCAGCCTAATATTTTCTACAAACACCTTATACCGACCAAAGATATTGAAACTAAACTTCTCAAAACTCAAGCAATCTGTCATAAAATAAATGAGTGTTTTCTTCCTCTGCCTCACAAAATCTAAAAGTAAGTCTGGTATGAGCCCATTAGATAAAATGTCTCCTTAAACCATAATGCAGTGAGAGAACTAAGCAGTTACCTGAAGAGATGCGTAAATACACAGCAACATTAGCAGCAACCATCTTAGACAAACTACGGAGCTCATCTATGAATGCTGTGAAGCTCTCCATGACTGGAAGCTAGACAGAAATATGTCCAGAGACCCACTAAAGGGGGGGTAAAGAGCTCAATTTGACTACAGTATTCACCTTCTCATTTTCTAATATTTACAGACTAGAAGAACATTTTTGGAGGAAGTTAATTTTTCCTGTCTTTGAGGACAACCTAGTACGAATTTGAAGTTAACGACTCAAGAATTTTGTACAAATACAAACAAAAATCCGAACAAATACAAACCTCTTTTAAATTTCAGTTGAGTAGAAAATAGCATAAACCTCAGCCTGAAAAAAATGACCCATTTACCAAGAGGTATCACTTAGTGAACTTCTCTCTCAAAATAGACAACATCTGAGATAATTACGACGTATAGTAAGCATCGTTTTCCTAACTTCCTCTGATGGTAACATAATATAGTAAGAATGATTAAAAAGCATCAGATTAACATTCTGTCATCTGTAATAGGGCTTTTAAAAGCATCTCGTGATAAATATTAGAATGCACATATCACCTTCCTAGCCGGAAACTCAACAGAGATTTTGAGAGCCCAGCCGAACAATTAGAAGTCACCATCAAATTTTGACTAATATGTGAAGCATTGAATATACAACGAAGCAACCCTGAAGTAAAGAAAAAAAGTTCTTACCTGATTTATTTTGTAATTCATGTAATATTTTGCACTAATGTTAGCCTATTCTCAATGTTTAGCGGCAACATAATTGCTTTTTACATGTAGCGAATGTGCGCGTCAGAAACATACTAAATGCTATTGCCAACGCTAAACAAAAATATTTTCATCTAATGTAAATTTTTTTTATTGCTGATTATAATTCTGTATATTTACAATTCTAAATATGAATTAATGCAAAGTAAACATTAACTCTTTCTCAACGTTAAATAACATTAATTAAACACCAATGTCACTAAATTATGACCTTGTGGAATAAATAGCTTATCAAGAGAAAATTTAATTAATTACAAAGTGCTTCAGCTTTAACTTTTTTGAAGTTCTAATTTATCCTAATTATATATTACCATTGTATTTCTACTAAAGACCCCATAGTAGAGAGGCAAAAAAAAAAAAAAAGGAGTTGGTAAATCAACGAAATCTTTTGTTGATCTAACCAAAGATGCTCCCTTTCAATTTATGACATTTACTAACAAACTACGTTAAGAAATTGGATAAAGAAAAGGCTGGCCGAAATAGATCAGGTTAATTGTTTTGATTGAATTTTCATTGAACAAAAATGTTATTGAATATTGGACAAAAATGGGAAAAATCCTATTAGATATATCATTTACTTAAACTTGAATACAAAAATTTTAATACAAAATAAAAAAATCTTTTTTAAATATCTTAAAACATCGTTGAGCAAACGAAGATGACTTCTATTCTTCTCTTCAAAAGTTATTTACTAAGTCAGAATTTTTCATTTTCATAAATCTAAATCACTTAGATTTATATAATATTTTGAACCATTTCCATAGTTTTTGTTTTGAAGAGATATATATTTTTTTTTTCTTGGCACAGGTTTCCACTAATAGCCACCTCTGAGATATTTTCATTATTTAATGTTCTTCAGTGTCCAAAACTTTTTCCAACCTATTGATTGCATATCTTCTATGGTTTTAAAACGTGGGTTGTTGGTGAAACTCAATCGTTTATCTAGATATATTGCTTCATCTTTCCAGTAAGGTTATTGTTATTTAACTATATTGATTGGTTTGAACTATTGGTTAATACATTTTTTTTTTTTTTTAGGATTGATGCTAAGACCTGTCATTTTCCCTCTGACTTCCAATTGTTTAACCATTGTTTATGTCAGCTGTAGAGGCGATGACCACTATATCATCCACAAATCTTTGTTAAAGAATTCCCTAATACACCCATTCAAGCATTCTAAACATTTCTTCTGGAAATCAGCTAAAGAAAGTATAATGTCAAAACGTCAGGAAAGGAAACAAAACTAAATTATATTCTTAAAATAAATAACTAAGGCTGTAAACTGGTTCATTTCTTTCAACACTACTTATAGAAAGTATAACGTGCTAAATTTATGTTGGTACTACATTTTACCGAAAGATTGCAGAACCTATCAAAACTTCATAAATAAGTAGATGAACAATTTATGATGCTTATAAAAAGTGCCACCGGATGCCTCTACTTTCCAAGGTTTGTAATGATTTTCTTTTTGTACTTTCAAATATAGCCATTAGATGTCTCTACCTCCAAAGATTTGAAATTCTTATCCACATTTGTGTACAAACATACCAAATTTACCATTTGTATTAGCAGTTCAGACTCGAAGTCATGGGAGCTCTAATTTTTTTTTTTTACATTTATAACGTCCCGATAAATACAATCACTTGGAAGCCCTTTTTTCAATTTAAATCTTTTTGCTCACAATTTACAATTTTGGTAAGTGTTGTCATCTGTGGTATACTTTTGTAAACAAGATTTTTTTTTAGTTATATTTTTTCGTTAGCGCATAATTATACCTTTTCTGGTTATTTTTAATCTGCTTGGGCATTTACAAAGCAAAATTCCAAACACTTGATTTATGAACCGTATATGGAATCTTGATTTAATGTATCTAAGAAATGATATAGAAGTAAAATGAAGTCTTGATCTAAATTATAATGTATGTAGACATTGTAAAGTTATCGTAATATTAGATCTCCTGCATCTCCAGCGCAGGCTGTATGGGGGGAAACCCTATGCCCCAAAAAAGGTTATTAGTTTCTTTCTTTACTAAATCTTTGCGAAATGTTGATCTACAATAAGGCTTTGCTTAATACACATCCACCGTTTAGTTTTCGGTTACAAACTGCCTAAGGAAATGGTACATATAAAGTAAATTATTTATATACAAATTCCTTGTTGTAGCCTTAGGAATTCTTCATCTTCCTTCCAGATATGAATTAAAATAATGAATTTATATAGGCTTATTATTTCTTGCTTATCCATATTCCAAGAAAAATTTTAACTGAAAAGCTTTTCTTTTGTTGATGGCAAAATTATTACAAACTTCACTGGAAATTCATTGCATATTTTTCTAAAACAGATTTTCGGTAGCAAACTCTCAAGAACTTCATCATCAGCTGCAAACAACAATACAACGTTCTGTCATTGTCGAGGAATTACAAATATTTTAAATAATATCATTAGGGAAGAAATAATAAATTGTGCAAAACAACTTTTTCATTGTTGATTTTCATTTAAAAATTACAGCGGTTGAAACACCCATCTAATTACAATGATCTATTTAAAAATATTGTTGAGACATATTACTACCCTGGAAAAGCTTATAGAAATCATTAACAATCATCGGTAAGTTATATTGCTTAATTCTAATTAAATAAATATGTAATAATCTAATTATAAGAAATTGGCCCCATTACAAATTTTGTCTATATTGACAATTATAGTTTCAAAAATATAAAAAGAAAAAAATAAACAAATTTAGTACAAAGGGAACAAAATCTATTTTGCGTTGCATTTACAGTTTCTTTTATCTGTAATAAACAAAATGTGTTATCATATTATTGATTCATAAAATAAAATTATGAACTAAACTAATATTCTAAAAATAATTTAAATACAATAAAATTTAATGGAATATGCTGTGTCTACAATCACTATTATTATCTCCTTCTTTTTTTCTTTTTTTTAAAAAAAGTACGAAAGTTTTTATTATAAATTTGTTTAATTGCACTTTTTCAAATATCACATTTCATAATAATAAAATTATAAAACGCGTCATGTTTATGTTTCTTGAATTTCGAAAGGTTTGGGGGGAGCAGCGTATCCAAGTTCACTCATTGCTGAAACATTATTGAAAGCATTTAAAATAAATAAACAATAATTAAATGTTGTTTTTACATTTGCCTTTCTTGTGTTTGTCTTTTTTTATGCAATTAATAATAACCTTTCAATTTGCAAATTTAGATAACTAAAGTATATTTCCGCAAAGGAGAAATTAGTCAAAAGAAAACTGAAATAGTATGGACTCCTCAGAAGAATGCCACCAGAAAAATGGCCAGAGATGGTTAGAAACAGAAGACAAGGAAGACCAGAAAGAGGATGTAGAGGAGCTAGACGACTGCGAGAAGGTACCAGATGACTGGGAGGAAGGGACTGGTGGGGAAGATTTCTGAAGAGGCAATTTGACGGCAACGTAGCAGAAGAGAACCGCCTGAAAAGTACGCAAAGTAATATATACATTCAGTTTTCGGGAAGGCTTTTTGAACAAGTGTTACACTTTACAACAATGTTTCTATATCCAAGATTACCCCCTACAATTTAACCGGTATTTCTGATAATGAATAACGTGAATACTCATATTTAGGAAAACAATAAAACAAAATAGGAAGAGTCTTTGAAGCAAAGAAACACAACGCATTAACGATAATATTCAGATTGTATTCATTTGTTCTTGAAACATAACATAATAAAAAGCTCTCCAGATTTTTTGGTTTAGTTAATTAATGATAGGTCCTCAAAAAACTCTCTCTCCTCAGATCCCCTTTAGGCCAAATCCGTCAATGCACTTATTTCACAATTCAAGGGATCGTTCCCTTCTTTTTTTAAGAATAAAGGAATAATCAGAAAAAAGGAATAATCAGTGTGTAAACGGAATTTGCTCTGTGCAAGTCTGTGTTATCACACTGTCTGACAAACGCATCCTGAAGATGTGCGAACGCCCGAAGCCTGTCGATGACCACAACATGAAGCAGGCTATCACGGAAAAAGTCTCTGATGCTTTCCAGCTCTGCAGAACCAACCACCACAATAAAGGAATAACGTAATGGTCATTTTAAACATTGGCAATTAATATAGAAATCGACAAGTTTAGTAGTAAGCATACCTTTGACAACTCGTTGATCTCTGGATAAACTGCTGAACCATTGTGCGTATCCATAATCAGGACGAATTCCATCGTATACAACTGGCAAATATTTAGGCTCGATATGTTTATGTAATGACTTCATGTCATCACCGTGGAAGAATAACTGTAATCAAAGTAAGAAGCATAAGATTTATTTATTATTATCAAACATTAATTACATTTCAGTCACCAATTTAAGACTATGTGGCAAAAATGTCTAAAATGCATTGTCACTGTTTCAAACTTAAAGGAATAGTCCATATTGCAA
>JAAEAF010013382.1:0-14190 GCA_011037195.1 Triatoma infestans | reverse complement strand
ATCATTGATTACAATGTAACAAATTAAAAATTGATATTGCAAGGAAATTAATCAAACGGTAACCATTAGGGCAAAAAAAAATTATTCTAAACTTATACAAAACAAAGATCACATGCTTTTTAACCAAGCGCATGCACATGTTACCCTCTTGGTTTCCAGTTTTCCAAATTGAATAATGAAATGACCAAACAAATTCTAATATTTCACAAAAACTATCCTATAAGTCAAGTTGAAATGCAGTAGGTATTTATTGTTATTATTATATTGGATAATGGCCAATCTTTTCTACTATGTAATGACAATTATATGCAAAGCTGTGGCAATGATAAAGAGAGAACCCCTAAGTCATATTCAATCTTGTGTGTGTGTGTGTGTGTGTGTGTGTGTGTGTATGTGAAAGTCTGTCTGTCTATATGTTCGTACTCTCTTTCTTTTCTTTTTTTTTTTGTTGACCTGTTATGCCGTATGCATTGATCCGCGGAAGGGGCACATCTGCCAATCCTTAACATACAAACATAGCACATACTCACTCACCAACCATGTGCCTATGTTATTATAATACGCACACATACAAGGACACAAACACTTTTATGACTACCCATATGTCCTTCAATTTCCCGCAGAAGTCGAATGTGCTTGTTCACTTAGATAAGTGATTTCACGATTACAAAACACACAAACACACAGTCACACACACACACACAGTCACATATATATACTTATAGAATGTTAAGTGCAAACAGACATACGGACCATAGTGATGTATCATATAAACAAACACACTATAGCCAGGGTATCTTCAGAATTTATTGGGCGGAAATATAAATTTACGAAGTTTTATTTATTCATTTTTTTTTTTTGCAATATTGATGAAAAATACAAATAACATTTTTTACCAAGGCAAAAGTTAATAATTCATAAATAAAAAAAATCTGGTGTGAAACACTCACACTACTTTCCCTTACGACGAAGTGGCAAAATATAATCTTCGCCCGGAAGAAGAAAGCTAAATTTCTGCTTCTTCGAAGAGAAATACTGAGACTTAATAGTAGAGCTTCTGTTAAGTTAAGTTCTAATTTCATCTTGGTGGATGGTCATAAGTTCGCTTGGTCCAATGAGGTTGGCTGGCTTTATGCAGGAGAAGATGGTCTACTAAAACTGAATTCATTGCTAAATCGTAACTTAGCAGATTTTATCTCAGCGCTAAAAACTGGCTCACTTCCTAAAGACTATTTCATCAATATTGTTTCTGTCTTCTTCCCAGAACTTCAAACAAACGCCGTCTAGTAGTCCGAATTGTTCCTGAGAAAATTCTGCCGTCTGCCAATACAAGATTTTACCTAATACAGATTTTGTAAATTCTATTTCCGTTATTTCATATAATATTGCGGGCCTAAAATCTAAACTTGATAATTATTCTTTTTTTAACCTATTAAGAAAATATGATGTTTTCATTTTACTCGAAACTTTTGTTATAGAGGATTCACTTTGTACTTTTAACACTTATTTTTCAGATTATAACTTAAAATGGATACTTGCGAAAAAACTCTCCAAGCATGGACGTGCAAGTGGTGGTAAAGTTTATGGAATAAAAAAATCGTGTAATAAGGTGCATTTTTGTATGATTGCTGGTCAGTCGTTGATAGCCATTAATATTGAAGGTGATCATTCTTACTTAGTTCCTGTTTATTTGAACTGTAATGATTGGGATCAAGATTTTATCTCTCTTAGTGAATTTCTACAAACCTCCGTACCAGGTAATATATTGTTAATGGGTGATTGCAATGTCAGGCTCGCCCGGTATCAGGTTCTTCCAGACGATTTGACTCTTAATAATCCCAAGTGTTTAATGGTTAGAAATTCTAAGGATGAAGTTTTGAATCCTAATGTCTCCCGTTTTATTGAAATGTGTGACAACTTTGACCTTATTATCCTAAATGGCCGTTTCTTTGATCATTATCAGGGTGATCACATATTTATTGGTCCTATGGGTTGTTCGGTCAATGATTTATGTTGCGCATCTTTTGACCTTGTCTCCTTCATTAGCAGTTTTCACGTATTAAATGAACCTTTCTCTGACCATCAGCCCATTTCCCTTACCCTATCAGAATTAGTCACCAATGACAATCATTTCCTACCTCTTCTTCCCCAGCTTCCATGGAGGGAAAATGACAAAAAATTTTATCAGGATAGGCTCGAGAAAGAAATTAATACTATTAACTCTTTTCCGTCAGATCCTCAACTTTATGCAGATACCTTAACGTCTTGCATTAATCGGTCCTGTTCAGTTTCTTATTCTCCTTCCCCCTCTCACATAAAACTTCTTTAAAAAAATCCCTGGTACAATTACCATTGTTTGCGGGCAAGGAGAAAATCTTTTAGGCTTTTAAATCTATTTCGAAAAACAGATTCCAAAATCGTTAAAGATGCTTATCGAGAAGCCAACAAACAATTCTTGTCTATCTGTACAACCCAAAAAAAAGAATACTTTTCTTCTCTTTGTGAAAGTTTAAGCCTCAGATTCAAAACAATTCTGGAATTTGGTCAATCGCTTTCGTAGCAGGAAATTTCTCTGTAGTGGCAATATCCCTATGGAAACTTGGGTCTCTCATTTCAAAATTTTACTCAATCCACCCTTAACTTCTCCGATCTCATATGCTGCTCCTTTTCTAACTTCGTCTATTTTAGATGTGCCATTTACTTATGAAGAACTCTCTTCTGTCCTGTCAAATTTAAAACACAATGAAGCACCTGGCCCCGATCGGATAACATATGAATTCTACAAATATTCACCCCTTTCTTTATTAACAGCTTATTAACATTTTTTAATTATATTTATGACTCAGGTGAACTTCCTTCTTCTTTTGGTCGCTCATTGATTTTTCCTTTATACAAACAAGGTGACTTTAACGATGTTGCTAACTATAGGGGAATTTCTTGTATAGAAGCTCTTGCCAAAATCTTTATTGCACTTCTCCGTAAACGCTTAAGTCATTTTATAAAGGAAAATGATCTTCAGCTGAAAGGAAGCTGGTTTCAGACGTGGTTACTCGGCGATTGACAATATTTTTGTTCTAACTAGTATTATAAATCTTAGATTTTTAGAAAAGGGTAAAAAAACAGATTGTTTTTTTATTGATCTTAAGTAGGCTTTCGACTCAGTCGATCATTCCTCTTTATTTCTAAAATTGTTTAACTTAGGAATTTCATCAAAATTTGTGAATACCTTGAGAGTCCTATATTCCTGGGGAGTTTCATCAGTGCGGGGGATTAACGGACTGTCTGATTTCTTTCATATTGGTGCTGGAGTAAGGCAAGGTTGTCTCCTGAGCCCAACCTTATTTTCTTTATTTGTGGATGATCTCCCTACTGAGTTGGAAGGAGGGGTAATAATCGGAGGTACTAAAATAAACATCCTGCTCTATGCAGACGATGTTGTATTGATTTCTGACAATCCGATTTCTCTCCAAAGAAATATTGATATAGTTTCAGCTTATTGTAATAAGTGGAACCTATCATTAAATTTGAGCAAATCAAAAATTATGATTTTCCGCAAAGGAGGCAGACATGCTGTTAAGGAGAAGTGGTTTTATAAATGCAAATAAATTGAAATCGTTAATCGTTATAAATATCTTGGAGTTATTTTGACTTCCCAGATCCTTCCCCATCTTGAGGAAAAAATCTCTTCGGCTAAGCACGGTCTTAACAGAGTTTGGTCAAATTTTATTCTGCAAAAAAATATTCCTATTAAGGCCAAGTATCAAGTATTTAATAGCATCTCGCGTGCAGTGGTATGTTACGCAGCTCAAGTCTGGGGCTTTCAGTCTTACGATTGCCTTGAAAAATTTCGTAGATTTTTCCTTAAAAAATTGTTAGCTCTGCCAACTCCATCTCCTAATTTTCTCCTTAATTTAGAAACTAGATCTCTTCAAACCTTTCACTCTTAACCTGCACTTAAATTATTGCTCTCGTGTTTTATCCTTAGATGACTACCGTTTGCCTAAAATTGTCGCGAAAGAGGTAATAAGGAAAAAAACCTTTTGGTTCAAACACTGGTTATCACTGTCCCATCAATACTCATGTATTTTCCGCTTTCGTCAGATAATTTCTCTACCTGGTTTTGTCAGCTGTCTAAACTTCCGACCTTAATCCGAGCCGCTCGCCTGGAGGAGTGTGTTAGCCGTGCCATTGAGTCTGGTCGTTTTCAACTATACAGAGCTCTTATTTCAGATTACAACAGTTTTGGCACAAACGATGTCTTTAAAAATTTGCGTTTTTCGGAATTCCGGTGGCTAATTAAATTGAGAGGAGAGCTGCTTTATCTTAATTACAAGTCGTGGGTGGAAGGTGATCCTGATAAAGAAAGGTGTTCACTTTGTAATTTTAATTGCAGAGAGGATCTTTACCATTTTCTAGGTGAATGCCCTATATTGGCCGAACTCCGTATATTGCATTTGGGTGCACCATCCCTCTCTAGGGAAAAAATTATTTGCTTTTTGTCCAGACCAATTGTCGCCCCTTAATATCTTACGCCCGCCATGCTTGGAAAGTCAGATATGAATGGTTGTCAGATCTCCCCTGACACTTCAAATTTTTCTATCTATTTATTTATTTTTGTTTTATTTTTTTGGGGGGGGAAAAATTTCTGAGGTTTCATAAATTTTTTTATTTATAAGTCAAGCAATATTGTTCTTTTTTCTAAATTTATGATGTTTTTTTATTTATTGTATATTATCATTTTCTTTCTTTTTGTATTATATTCTGTAATAGTTGTAGTTATTTTCATACCCCCCTTAAGTATTGTATTATTTGTTCTTCTTTTTTTATTGTAATTTTTCTTTTTGGGTCCAATTGTTTTATTTATTTATTTATTTTTCTTTTTTCCATTTTGTTATAAAATTTATGTTTTAAAATTTTGTCAAAAGCGGTAAACTCTGGCAGACGGCGTTACGCCATGCCTTTATGCTTTGTATTTTTTTTTATATATATTTTTGTAAATACTTTAATAAAGCTTTATTATTATTATTATTATTATTATTATATTGTTTGTATAGATAAAGAAGTTGGACTTACAAAGTGAACACAGTATATAGTAATGTGAAAGATAAAATATAAATTATACAAAAAAATAAAAAAAATTCATACTGAAATAAAAGATAATAACATTTTATCAGTGATAACTATATTATATAATTAAACATATTAAATCAACCAAATGAATACTGAAATAAATTTGCTACATTTTAAACTGTTTATATTTTATAGAAAATTGATTGTAATCATAATTTGATATTCATTAATCTAAACTTCTCCTTGTGACTTGCTATTCAATCATCCAGGATAAATTGGATCTCGAATTCCTACCGGTTTTACTATAAGTATATTGTGTAAGTATACGAGGTGTGTGTGTAAATTAAGTAATGAGACTGATTTTTTATCTTTTTTTTAATCAAATAAAATTACAATTCAACATTGTCCCCTTCAAGCTAACTACCTTGGGAGCCACACAACGCTGAAGACGATTCTTCCATCATAGACAGTGCTGGAATTCGGATACTGGAAGAAATAGAACTCAGTTGGTCGGTTACGGCTGTTTGAATATTCTCCTAATGTTTCCAAAATGGACGGTTACCTTGAGGTGATTTTCAATTGGGGAACAAAAAAAAAACGTACATGGACTTCAAGGGGTGAATAAGGAGGTGAGGAGCCAAAGGGAAATGTTATTACTGGCCAATACTCATTAATAGAAATCGCGGTGTGAAAGCTTTTTCGGAACCATTTTTTCACAAAAAAGTTTTCTCATGCCCCAATTTCATTAGTCAAAATTTGAGAAACGGTTGTGTCAGTCCAACTTCAATCTTCGCCGAACTATTCGGACTGTCAAAAACGAAGAATCTGAACGCACGAGGATCGTGGATCGCCCCCCAACATTTTCGTCGGTTCATTGAAGATGAAGGCAATTTCCGATGTCAAGTCTCTATTCACAAATTGATTTCCCTCCTTCTGCAAACGACTAAACCAACCTACAACACTGTGCTCTCGACAAAACATTGTCTCCGTAGGCCGGCACAGTTTTCAAAACGTTTCCGTTGCCACTGACCAAAATCTGATAGAACAACGTTGCTTGTAATGATGTCACTCATTTTAAAACGCACTGAAAAAAACTTGCTCACAAAAAAAGTCACTACGGACAGTGCCAACAACTCTAGCATTTTCAAATTTGCACTGGACGTTTATCAGATGTTTACTTGCCCTACCATGCATGCGCCGCGTCTCCAGTGTTGCCAGATCGAACACTAGAAAATCAGTCTTATTACTTAATTTACACACCTCGTATTTTGCTATATGGTACAAAAGTAGAACCTCTTAGCTGTTACAATTTTCGTTGCACTTTAGAATCGATAATAAAAGAGATAATGAATGATATTATTATTATTATTACTGTCTTTATTGATTGCATATCTGTGTACAAAATAGGAAGAACAAACAATAATACTTAATAAACTAAAGACTACATCTTGGTCGATTGGCCGTCAGAAGAGTCGTCAATACAATCTAAAATAAATAAAAATTATTCTTCCGAAGTAAAGAATGTTTCCTTTGGTAAATCATTACAAATACTTACTTACTTACTTATTTTCTTCCTCTTCTACCTTGCAGTGTAGAGGAAACAATCATTCCAAGTTCCATACTTTAAAGTTCCGTTTCCTCGCCATGTCATCATAGCCAAGTAATTGAATCCGGTATTTATCCTCTTTTGCTTTCGTTTAATCAAAATTCTTCAGGTTTATGGTGGATTGACCCATACATCCTAGCCTAGTGGAGGGGCTGCCCCCTTCAGGCGTCTATGCTCACCTTGGTGCTCCAGTGTTCCGTTATAGGGGATAAAGCACCTATTTCCTGAGTCGATCTGTTGTTCTGATCCAGTCAGGTTGCACATATTGTCGATTGTTTGGCTCATAGTCGAAACTAATCTCCAGGGGGCATCACGTGGAGGCAACCCCCCCCCATCATTACAAATAACATTCAAAAATATAAATAAACTTAAATATTTCACTATTCGATAACAATTGAACATAGCTGAATGAAACTCGAAAATACAAACAAAATAAAATAATAATAATAATATAAATAAATAAAATACAATGTTCAGAGAGAATAATATAAAAGCTCAATAGATAACAGTAATTAACAAAAAAACGTAAGCAAAATATATTCCAGCATCAGGGAGATAAATTAAAATGAAAATAATCTTGCATTAACTCGTAATTCTTTTGGTTTTTTTTAGCATAAAAATTTGACAGAGCCATCCAGTCTTTACCATTTAAATAGCGCATCATTTCCTCCGTCGTTAACTGTTGATTGATAAGCCATTTGGCTTATTACATTAAACAATCTTGGATAGATAGGGATAAAATGATAAGTTACATCAACTAGCTCCAAATTACATAATTCACAACAATCCCTGTCTTCATTACAAAATGATAAATTACCAAGATCCCCCCCCCCAACCACCAGCACCACGAAGCTTTCATGATCCACTTCTGGAGTTCCAGAAGTATATTACTAGTGAGGTAATAGCGCTTCTCTAAGATGAACTCCAACTCTCTGTACACAGGTCGACGCACATTCTCCTCGACACCTGCCCTAAATTTATTTTCAAACTAGCATCGAACAGTCTCTCGAATTCGGCTGAAAACATTACTCCATTCATTTATAATGAATGATTCAAGTGAATTATTTCCCAAATGCTTTTAGATTTTTGTTTTCAAGTTCACTTATAAAAATTTGAGGAAATCAAAACCAAGTTTTTCACCATAACTCTTGTATTATCACAAAAATTTTATAAAATAAATCCGATAATGTACACTAAATAGTTCTTCAATCATAATACGAAACTCCATTAACAGTGTTTATATATTTTCATAAAACCAAATAAATTTATGGTACTGAATATTTTATATAAATATCTTTATTTATTGCCTATTTGTGCAAAATATATATGTAGATTCCTTGATACAAGGTAGTCTGGTCTCATTTGTATGTAGGGTATGCTGTAGGGAACAACAAACTCCCTGGGGCACACATGGTTACGGATATTGTTTACATAAATTGTTAATGTACTAGAATGTCTAGAGGGTGGACTGTTTGCACATTCATAATTCCTCTAACCACAACACTACCAACTACACACATGTACACAATGCGGTCTAAATATGTACCTACTGTTTGTCTGTGTGTGTATATGTATGTGAGCTGTGTGTGTATATGTATGTGAACTCTGTGTGTGTGTGTGTGTGTGTGTATGTATATGAGCTCTCTGTGTGTGTAGTATGAATGAAAACGTCACATCTCTCAACACAACATAATATTCAAAAGTAATATGCACATATATTTTACAATTACACACAACTATGAGTGTTTATTATAGCTATTAAAATATGAAAATTTATTTTTATGATATAAAATTAAATTTTCCTCCATAATATATGATGGTTTAATTAAACTGGTTGAAAACATCATGATTAAAATATAAAACATTTTATGTACGGTCATATAAAAAAATGATTTAAATTAAATACGTAGTCATTTAAATTTTATCTAAAAAGATAGGCCTTCTTCATTTATAATTAAGATATTTTCTCTAACTCCTTGATCCTTGTTGAATATGTGGATGGATCCGCAATGCTGGATAACATCTGATATTTTCCGAAACCGGTCAGGAAGAACATAAATATGCATGCTACGACGGATAAAATACCAACGAAATATCTACGAAATGTTTCTCTAGACTCACACTTGTTGGTTGTGTATGGTTGTGGGCACGAACATATCCCACATACATACAACCAACAAGTGTAAGTCTACAGAAACATTTCGTTGAAGTGAACTCTCTACACGGACTTGGTGAATTTGCTCTGACGATGGATGAATATCCGAAACCGGTCAGGAACATAACTAATATGCATGCTACGACGGATAAAATACCGGATATACTTTAATTTTTATTGATTATTAATTTCATGATTAGTATTTTATGAATAATTCTTTTCTTTTTTTTTAATTCTTTTTATTTCAAAGTTTTCAAGCTTCGAAGATTCAATCAAAATAAAGAAGAGTTAAGCTGATTTTTTTTTACAAGTTCAAAAAAACGTTCAAAAATCTAGGTTTGCTAACATTTCTAAATAAATGTTGAAATTAGCTCCATATACAAGTAAATAGTAGAGAAATTTAGTTGTGGTTCAACTTTATTTTATCTCTTACATCCGTATTTTATACGAAATGTTTTATTCGAATTTTTAAGGAATCCTTTAAGGGAAAAATTTTGTTTACTTCTAAATTTTCATTTCTGTATATTGTACAACTTTTATATATTTATAAAGGGCTTCTAAAAACTTAGTAAAAGTTCTAAGTTTGAAAAAGCTTATAATATGATACTTAATTTCAATGAAAATATTTAGGGCATTTCCATTTTGAAGAAGATCCATTTGAAACCTTTGAATATAATGGAGGAATAATTTGACCATTGTTTCTTTCTGTTTTTGTTTTAATTATTGTGGTATAAATATAACAGCTTGGGAATTCTAAAAATCATTTGCGTCATTATAGAAATTAAAAAATATAATTCAAACTGAATAATAAGTCTCAGAATAAATAAATAAAAACTTTGAATTGACTAATTACTTACTATAATATTATTTTGTCTTGGAATGCAGGGATTCCGGGTTCGAGTCTAGCAATGCTGCCCATAAATTTGCTGGTTTTTAAAAGCATCTACACCAGTGTCGTCTGTAACGAAGAACACGGCAACCTAATAAGGCTCTACACGCCCATAATAGATGTTGACGGGTTTATTAATAAATACACATATATTAAATATGTGGATGGGTCCGCAATGCTGGATAACGTCTGGTATTTTATCCGTCGTAGCATGCATATTTATTTTCTTCCTGACCGGTTTCTAATCGGTGCAAAATTTATCAATTTTGTGTAGAGAGTTCACTTCAACACAATGTTTCTGTTACACTCGACACTTGCTGGTTTGTTGATTGTATGTATGTGTGGTAGGTTATAAGGTTATGTTATTATGTGTGTGTGTGTGTGTGTGTTTAATGATAAAATGGAATTATTATAAATTATGATTAGCGAATAATAAACAGCATATTTTGAAGAATACTCTATAACTAAATTTTAATAGTTAAGTTTGCTCAGTGTTTTATCAAGACATCTTTATTAGGTGGAGGAGGGTTAAGAAATTTCAGGAATATACTGTACTAATAAGAATAGATAAAGTTTGAAGGAAAGGCAATACAAAGTTTAAGGATAGTCAAAAGCTTGTAAAAATAATAAATAATTATGAAATCCAAATTTAATACAAGTAAATGTATAAATAAATTGATATGTAAGAAGATTGGCAGCAAACGGCAAATTGGAGATGCTATTAAAATAAATACTAGGGAAAAATGCAAATGTATGCGTTTTTTTTATCTCATGCTTATTTTTAAAATGATATTAATTTATGTTTATGAATAAATAAATATGCAGGCTACGATAGATAAAATATAGGATAATACATATAGATGTCTATGTGTGTATATATAATATACATATACAGGGTGTAACAGCAACCTCGGCAATACTTCAGGATTGGTTTGTCACTTATTTGGAACAAAAAATGCTAAATACAAACCTGGTCCGATCGTTTCGACTTCAAAAGTTATTCTTCATTGGCAAATTTTCAATTTCCTACTGTCTCATGTAAAATTGATATAGTTAAGAGTCACATATATCATAATACATATACGTATGTATATGTGTCTATATATATATTCATCATACAGGGTGTAACAGCAACCTCTGGCAATACTTCGGGATATGGTTTTTCACTTTATTTGGAATAAAAAATTTCTAATAAACCATGGTCCGATTCGATCGCCTTCAAAAGTTATTCTTCATTTTGGAAAAATTTCATTTTCCTACTTTTTCTCATAAAATTGATTATATCTCAAAAAGTTGTTAACATAAATCATATTCAATTACATCTTTGGAATTTCCGCGCTGCCGTTACAAAACCCACAAATAAAAACCATATCTCGCTATTCTATGACAAAGAACTCCGGCATTTTGAATGTATGACCAGCTAAATCACGACTAAATGTTTCAGTTTATTAGAATTAGACGAATTTCTATCGTGAGATAACAATTCCCAATTCCAAAGTTCATTACAGGATTATGAATTAATCTTGTGATATTTTTGTAACAGCTCTCAATTTTCATTTTGTGTTTTTTTTACATTTATTTCACATTTTCTTTAAGAAAACAATAAAGAAACCCCATGATATTATTATCGTTGGAAAGCTGGTGAAATGTAGATATTTTTTCTGTAACCGCACCGTACGCTAGCCTTCAAGAAATTTATAAGGAAATACTATTGAAAAGTGGTTTTTCACAGCCGAAGCGCTGTAGAGTTGAGTTTAATGTCTCTGAAAAACCTTATAATTAAGTCAATTAAAATAAAACTTCTGTTTCTTATAGGAAATTTTATGTTCTTTCCAATGATGTAATTGAATATGATTTATGTTACAAACTTTTTGAGATATAATCAATTTTATGAGAAAAAGTAGGAAAATTGAAAATTTTCCAAAATGAAGAATAACTTTTGAAAGCGAACGAATCAGACCATGGTTTATTAGAAAGTTTTTATTCCAAATAAAGTGAAAAACCAAGAAGGCCGAAGTATTGCCAGAGGTTGCTGTTACACCCTGTATATTAAACATTATTCAGAGTTATTCTAGCGGTTGAGGACGAGCTTTATCTTGTAGAAGAACTCTCTTCCGATTGACTAGGGCAGGTATATATATATATATATATTTATTTATTTATTTATTTATTTATTTATTACTTTTTTCATAAACATAAGTCATATAAGATTAGTATAAAAAAACTGCCATTATCTCTACCGGTGAACAGTTTAGATTCATTTATGCTATTGCCGTAACAATCAGTAGAGAGATTCTGAATGGCCAGAACACGATGAAAAACTTGATTGAATCATTTGGCTTATTTTATTACATTTTAATTTTATTTTTATGAACATTCAAGATGATTCGATTTAGCTATCGCAAAAATCAATGCTGAAGAAACATAGATACATAAACTGCGAGATAATAATGTACGGTTTTATGTAATTTATGAAAAGAAGAAGATTAGAGTACATACTCTTTCAATATCCATTGTACATTCTCTTCGGAACCATTACCACAAATCGGTATCAATTACTCCGATATAAGTACTCAATAATATTCTTTATCTACTAGATCAATACCAGTTAAATAAGCTTAATACTTTATCTAACCAATCACTTAAAACTTAGGGGATTCTAATACAAAATATTATGTAAGTTTATGCTTGGAACTTCTTTTTCTTTTCTACCGATCAGTTTCCGATTAGAAAAGTTTGCATGTGTGCTAGATTTTGTTTGATATAATATTATATTATAACGGTCAAAGTTTTAGCAGAGATTTTTTTGAGAGATTGTGATAGCCTGCTTTATTCTGTGATTATCGACCAGTAGCGGGCGTTCGTACAGTACGAAAAGTTTTATCGGTGTTTGTACAGTACAATAAAATAATTGTATTAGAAAAATAAGAACTTACAGCTCAATCCACAAAGTATAACCCCTCGTGTTGGACTGTCTTGAGCCACCTATCAGCCAACTGTTGAAGACCTCGCAGTTACCAGTCTTTATCTTTTGATTCGAAGAACTCGCGAACACAGTTTTCAACTTCCTTCTGAATATTGAACTGTTTCCCCCGAAGAAAGAGTCTTAGAGCGAAACAAGTAATAGTCAAAGGGGTGAGGTCAGGGCTGTATGCAGGTTGTAGTAGAAGTTCTACTCCATTAAGTTCTTCAATTTTATTCAGAGTTATTCTAGCGGTATGAGGACGAGCTTTATTTTGTTTAGAAGAACTCTCTTCCGATTGACTAAGGTAGCATATTTCCCGCTCCAATTGCTGAGAATAAAGTTCTGCATTTATAGCACGACCATCAGGAACCAGTTCAAAGTACACCACACCCTCGAAATTCCACCAAACACACAACATAACTTTATGTGCAAACCTATCATGCTTCACAAACCTGATTCGGTAACGCCTGGTTTTTAACCACTGCTTGTGTGTGTCAGGGTTGCGGTAAAAGATCCATTTCTCATCACAAGTGACTATTCTTTTCTAAAAAACGAGAGTCTTTAGTGAGCAGTTGTTGACAAATGTCTACCTGACGTTGGGGCACAAATCGGCAACTCCTAAAATTTCTTCCAAAGGATTTGAGATGACGGCGTATTTTTTCCCTAGAAGGCCCAAGAATAGTCGACATTTGGCGGGTACTGTTGACGGATTTCTATTAACTGCACTTGCTGTAGCCTCAATGTCCCACTCAGATGGGCGCCCAGAACGTGGTTCATCTTCAAGAGTGGTGTCGCCGCTGTTGAAACGCCTACACCAACGTTGCGCACTCCTTTCATTCATAACACCCTCCCCCTCCCCTTCACATATTTTCACACACACACACATAGTAACATTATCTTATAACCTCCCGTACAAAGATACAATCCACAAAGGAACAAGTGTAGAGTGTAACAGAAACATTGTGTTGAAATAAACTCTCTGCACGAAATTATTGATAAAGTACTCCAACGAATAGATGAAAATCCGAAACCGTTTAGGAATAAAATTAATATGCATGCTGCGACGGATAAAATACCAGATGTTATCCAGCGTTGCGTAATTCAATATATGTGTAATTTATTCCGGCCAGGCAACATCTATCATGGGCGTTTGGAGCTTTCCTAGGTTTCCGTCTTTTTACGTTACAGGCGTCACTACTCTAGACACTCTAAGAACCAGAAAATTTATGGGCAGAACCCGGAATCTTCCCATAAATTCTCTTGATCTAGAACCCGGAATACCCGCTTAAGTAATTATTTAATTCAAAGTTTTCTTTATTTATTCTAGGACTTATTATTCTATTTTTGAATTATATTTTTTTAATTTCTCCAATGATGTAAACGATTTTTAGAACACTGCCCGGAACACTGCGCCAGCAGTGTATTAAAAAGTCTCTGAGCCACCAATGACCATAGATGTTGGCGTACCTTAAAATAAAAAAAAGAATTTGGGAGAAAATAGATAA
>JAAEAF010013380.1:0-15207 GCA_011037195.1 Triatoma infestans | reverse complement strand
TGAATTTGCCTGGAGAAGTTTCAAATAAAAGTTGTAGCTGTTTGTATGTGTAGTTGATATACCAAGTTTAAAGAAAATCGTCGGAGCTATTTTTGAGAAAATTGCAAAAACGTAAAAAAACCAACTAGTAAAGTGGTACTTCCGGTTGAGGAATATTGACACATAACGCACCGTTAGATCCCATGGTGATACCTAAACGTAATATAAAGTTTGAACTTTCTACGATTTTTCGTTTTTGAGCTATGCTATTCACATACACACACACTCACAGACCATTTGCTAAAAAACACTTTTTTGGACTCAGGGGACCTCAAAACGGATATTTCCGGTGAAAAGTCGATATCAAAAATTTGACACGATTACAATACTTCCTAAAAAAAATCAGTAAGTATTATTGGAATATCAAATTCAAGTTTTCTGCGATTTTGCTTTTGTGATATAATTTGTTCACAAATACACATCATAATGTAATAAATATAAATAATCACTAATGACATTTTTTTGCACTCAGAGGTCGCGAATAAAAAAATCTATATCCGGTAAAAAGTCATTTTCAAAAATAGTATTTCAAAATAACAACGTACATACATACATATGCTCGGTCTTACGCCCGGTCCAGTACCTGACCTGCGGTAGAAATTGCTCCCATTTTGTCTCTAATTAATGGCTTCAACCACCATTTATGTGCATCTAACCTCGCTGCCTCTCTTCAAACTTGATCGTGCTATTTTGTCCTCGGTCTGCCTATCTTTCAAAACTTCTTCAGTAACCTTCTTTTACTTTTATTTAGCATCTTCTGTTTCCATTTACTTCCTCCTTTTCTTGCTGTGAACCTTTTCTAAATTTTTTGCTTTCTTACATTTCTTTTTAAGAAATTAATTTCTTAAATTCCTCTAGTGCAACTATAGTACATCTCTTTTATCATTATGCTTTATATTCTACATTTCGGTTACCTCCTCACATTAATTATCGAACCATTAATTTTTCCTTTCATACACATAGTTTCTTCTGCTGTAATCATCATGGCATTTTTGAAGATGATCCAGTAGTTTATCTGCACTTCGCTCAAATTTCTCTTTAACGCTATCATCCCTTAATTTGTGCAATAATTCATGTCTGTTAGTAAAAACTATCTATCCTACATACTTCAATTTTCACATAATTCTTTTTAACTTTAACTGGATAGGGGATTCTAAAATGGCCCTTTAGAGGGAAAAGAAAAGACGGAGGTCATCCCTACCTCAGTACCCCTGTAACATTCATTTTCCTAGAAAAATATTTCAAATATAAGTGGTAGGTTGATTGTGTTTTAAAGTTTAAAGAATAAGTTGCGAGCTGTTTCAAGAAAATTGTGAATAACATTCATTAAAGTAGCACTTCTACAATCTTCATATTAGTCCCCATGGTGATGCCTAAACGGATTACAAAGTATAAACTTGCTGCGTTTGATCGTTAATAAGATATTTTTTTACCAAAACATACATAGAAAAAGAAAGCAATCGCTTAAAACAATTTTTCCTTATACAGGAGACCTCAAAACAAATATTTCCAATGATAACGTAATTTCCAGAATTATCGCAATAAAAGCAGTCAGGGAAAAAAGAAAATTATTAAGTGAACTCTTTTTACTTACATCTCAGCAGAATGTTCTGGAAAGTTTGTTTTGTACCAATTACGATCCACCACTAATTCATTGCGATTTAATTGTGAATCAAATTGGGCTGGAAGATATTCTGTACTAAATGGAACATTTTCATCTATGTTACTACGACAATTCTTCATTATCCATTCGGCTTCCTGTTTCGATGGTATTCTATTTGAATTATTTATTAATACTGATTAGAAAAATTATTAAATTAAAAAAAAAAAAATTAGTTAATAGACCACAAATAATAAAATCATAAAGTACCGACTAAGTAGTTTTGTTAATATTCTGTTTATAGTTTTTTTACCACTTGAAACGTACTAACATCTACTTTGAGAAAAATGAAAAAAAGACATTGGGATAATAGGTGATATAAATAAATGACTTCTGTAATGTGTTAGGAGGTAAAGAAAAATAAACAGTGAGAGAGGTTGCAAGTCAATAGTTGTTATGGTTTGTATTATAATAGACCATTGTTTGTGTTATTTCGAATAAAATTAGTTTTTTTGTGATAATATATCCCAGTGTTCCAGTTATTTGTAGTTATTAATCCATAATAATTGGGGGCTCGTCAAAAAGTGAAAAAAAAAAACACAAAAGTATACATATATTTCAATTCAGTTCAACTTCTTTATGTGATTATCAATTAGTAGGTTATTATGTTTAAATTAGAGAAGAGTGCAGTTATTTGCGCCCGAGATTGTTCTCACGTGCCTCCTGGAAATCCAACTGAACGAACATCAGTCGCCAGCGTAGCTTTATACTGGGCGCGTGACGCAGAATGGCTGAGTAGACGAAGTTTAAAGAAGAAAAGTTTAAAGTAAAAGAATTTATTAAAGAACCTTCATTAGAGTTGCTATTTTGTTAGAAAAGATTTACATATTTAGTTCAGCCAAATATTAAGGTAGAAAATGTAAAAATTACATATGAAGAAAAATGAAATTAAATATTTCATAATTCAATACTTAGTTGACTGCATAAATCCTTGTTTACTCCTACGCGGAGGTCTCGGGTTCGAGTTCAGTGCTACCCTTAGATTTTTTTTCCTAGGAGCCTGTGCAGCTCACTGTTCGATGATGGACAGTTACCTGTAGCGAGAGAACCCTGTCCGGAGGCCGGCAGTGCACTGAGAAGGCTCCGGGCGCTAATGACCATAGATGTTGAAGCGCCTTAAATTTAGAAAAAAAAAAAATCTTTGTTTATACTGTTTGCCACTCAGCAAATCGGTAAGTTTACCTGAACATTAGTCCAAATGTTGAGGTAAATCAGACTAAGGATTTAGTACTTAAGTGAGTACAGTTACAATTGCAATTGAACAACAATATGCATAAACAACAACTGTTTAGTTCTTTTTTTTTTAGTTTAATGTTAATATTCCCTACAGGAGGAGATGTACTAATACTTTTTCCGGGTGCTTAGTCTAACAACGATAACACTGATACACATTGTATGTGCACTTTATAACCGTAAAGTAGATACGGGTTTTCTTTTTAGCAAAACTCATAATCAAACACAAACTGTACATTTTTCAGATGACTATATGTAGACATTGACAATCAAGGGAGCCACAATAGAATATTTAGATAGCAATAGATTTGGTTTTATAGCCATAACCTCCAAATTTCTGACATCTAATTGGTAACATTGTTTTGGTAATAATTGTGCCATCTAATTGGTAATTGCTTTGTAATATTGTATTTTCAGGGAATTATTATTGTTATTTTGAAAACTTGCTAAATAAAGTGTCTTGATTAAAAATGTGGCCGATTATTCTATATTATTGCCCTGTTACTGTTCTATTTTCATAAGTTACAACTTCTTCATGTCTTCTAGACAGATATCTTTGAACATGTCATCTCTAATACCTATTAAAATCTGTTACGGAGTGCAATAACAATATGTAAGGAATTCTCCTCCAGATTTCAATTCTAAGATCATTTTATTAACTCCAATAAGTTTTGAATAGATTTATTTTGTTTTTGATCTTTTAGACATTCTAGTATTTTTTTTTATTCCTTTCAGCAACAATTGTATTGTAATAGACTTCCTTTGGAGAATGGATGAAAGACGGATTAAATTGTGCTAAAAGTATTTTTCTTCAACCGCTATTAGAAACAGAACTTTAGAATCTTTGTTTTTCTTTATGTCGATGTTATTTGCTTAGCAAAAAACTCAATCTTTCACTTATTTCAAATATGACGTTGGAGGTAAGGTTTCAACATTGTTCTGTTAGGCAGCATTTGTAATGTATTGATCTCTAAAATATTGTTAATACCATAATATTTGCTAGATATTTCAATTATAATAATAACTGGACATGATTTTATATGTATGTATTACAATATTGAGAGAACATATTGAATAATATCATTTTGAAGATATGTTTAAATAAATTAATATTTAGTAATGTAATTTATTCAATTTTTCGATTTGGTGCCCCTCACTTGCTCAGAACCTCCGCCAAGCCACGTCTTTCTAATCGCTATTCCTGTTTTATAAGAATATAATATATACCATACCTCTTCTTCTCCGTCCGACTAGGTTGTTCGTCGCTACCTGTGTCAAACAAGCTGCCTTCCTGGGATCGGGTAGTCTGCCGCTATCTATCCAATCTACCTTTCATCCTTTCCATGTAGTCTGTCGCTATCTGTCAAATAAGTTTGCTCAAAGAGTATAGGTGGTTTGTTGCCATCTATCCACTCTTTCCAGTTATACTTTAGAGTAGTTACACAAATATAATGAAACAAACACGTACCCAGGAGTGAAATAATTATGAACACTAGTAGTTGGTGTCCGTTGTTTCTAAATACATTACACATTGAATTCAATTAATGCTAATTGTGTTTATCTCATGCTTGTTGCCTAGAGTGAATAATGAGAAACCCTAATTTATTCAGATTCAACAAAAATTTAATTCCCTGCGATAACTTTATCAAGCATTGAATTTGTTTCAGAACTTACCTCATAAAATTACCAGTGATTGGATGATACAGACATTTAGTTTTTACATTATAGAATCCTTCACCCGTATCATAACATCCTGGAGGCATAGCTCTTGCTGGATGCTCGTTAGATAATTGAGGATCATTGTCAGGCAACATTCCTCTTCTTTTCTCTGATGTAAACCTAATTTAGTTTACCATAATGTGAGAATATAAAATTCATTGAAAGACAAATGAAGATTATAGTCTTACATTCAACTGGCATACCTTCGATCATGGCTCTCAAGATATTCCCATTTTACTGGATCATACTCTAATCCGTCTGCGAATGTTAGTGTAGGCTTCATAAGTTCCCCTTGATACCATATTCCTTCAACTGTGGTTTTATTTGGGTATAATATACGTCCAAAGCCGTGAAACATATTGTCCTTAAAATGGCCAACATAAACAGCACCTAGATATCATAGTAAGGACATTCTCTCACTGTAATTCTCACTCACAGTTTTAAGTGACAAATTGTTTTATAAAAATTAAATTATTTACTAAATGTTTAGTTCCTATGAATTGCCACCAGATGGTGACAACATACATTTCATGATCAGACATTCAAGATAAAAGTCAACGGCTCAGCTAACCTGAATTTACAAAAATAATTTTACAGTTAAGAGCAATTATATGAAAGCCGTATTTTCTCATGTTAGTTTTAAGATAATGAATGTAGCTACCTATGGCAGCGCTGACATCCAGTTCAGAAAATAATGGCTTTGAAATCTAAAGTTTTTAAGACGATCTTGTTTTTTTTTTTTTTAATTTGTATGGATTTTTATGCTAATACTTCGTTTATCTTAAACTTATTATACAATATACAATAAAGAATATTTAATGAATATTTCAAAAGGTACCTTCGACAAAGTTTAAAATGTTTGATATAACACATCATTTAATAAATGATCCAGCCATCAAGATCTCTTCGGTTTTATATACAGTTAGTACAATCCTTGCTTTCACTAGAGAGTTTTGAACAGCTTAATTTTAAACAGTTTTTACGTGTAATTTTAAACTAAAATGCTTGAACAAATCCTGCTGAAATTTGTCGAAAAGAATTTACAAAAACAAATACAAACTTACCATTTGGGAAGACGTAGGTTCCATGCCCATTCAAGCCCAATACATTTGCAGTTCCTATATACATTGATCCTGAAGAGAAAACTTCAAGACACTCCTCAGGAGTACCATCGCGATGTGGAGAAAATAAAAAAACTTGATTGTTCACTTCAGGCAAAAGTGTTAAATCACCTTTTATTCGGTTCTGTAATAGAAATCCAGATAAATCAAAGAATATATTTATTTTTTTTTTGCAATATTTTTAATATTTTACTCCCTTAAAGTAGAGAAATGAGAATAATACTTGCATACGCAATTGAATTACATGAATTCAGGTTGGAGCGAAATGTCCTCGTAGTCGCTCCAAAAAAATTCACCATTGCTGAACAATACTGAACTTTAATTTTGGCAAGGGTCAGCCAATGAAAGCACAGCTCGCGTTGTTTGAAGATGAGGTGAAGTGGCAGGCGTTCTTAAGCCTCTGAATAATGCCAATTACTGTTATTCTTGAAACAAATCTCCACATCATGAATCTAGAGAATATCATAAGATAGAATGGGAGAAATTGCTACAAATCGGAAAGAGAAAAAGACTTGATAAACGAGTGTAATACAATACAATTCAGTAATGAAAAGCTGCAGGAAATTAAACTTGATATTCTGTTAGTATTACTAGATAAGATTTCAATCAAATAATCAGCCGGAAATGTATTATTTCTAATGCTCATATTAAGAGGAAGTATTGTGATCTTGCTAATTTTCGAAATTGAGTTTTCACCTGAAATACATGTATGGAGGTCCCCTGAATAAGAAAAAAATGTGTGTTTGAAGAAAAAACCTCAGGAAGTGCCAACTTGGTATTCCGTTTAGGTGCTAACCCCGTATATGACAAAAACAATCATTGAAATGGATGACCTTACTGAATGCGCTATTAAAAATATTATTTAAAAATTAAAATCCATTCTTCAAATATCTGACTAAATTCTTCACTTATGTTTCCTTTAATAATCCATAGCGGCAGTATCTCGAAAACGGTTACATTTGTACTTAGGTTAACTTAGAATGCTTACTACATAAATACATGGCCGGTCATCTAGGAGGTGCGGCGGGTGCGGTTTCTATTACAGAACCGAGTTCTAGGGGGCCCCAGAAAAGTAGACACACTTATATACGACAAATGTAAACAATTACAAAATAATATAAAAAATAATTAATCAAATTTGGAAACAAATCGCGGACAAAGATTTCTCTTACTCCTAGTCAAAGGAAGTATTGTAATCGTGTCAAATTTTGCGATATCGAGTTTTCTTCACTGGAAATACACGTTTTGAGGTTCCCTGAGTCCAAAAAAGTAGTTTTAAAAAAATGGTCTCTCTGTGTGTATATTTGAACAGCATAACTCGAAAACGAAAAATCGTAGAAAGTTCAAACTTGATATTCCGTTTAGTTATCACCAAGGGATCCAGCCAGTAAGTTGTTTGTCAAAATTCCTCAACCGGAGGACCACTTTACTGAATATTTTTTCACTTATTTGCGATTTTCTCGAAAATGGCTCCAAAGATTTTCTTTGAACTTGTTATAACAACTACAATACAGAGAGCTACAAGCTTTATATGGAAACATTTCTCCGGACAAATTCATTTACCGGCATTTTTGGGCGAACGAAAGTTTTTTTTTTTTTGAGGGTTCTGTACTGCGACCATTTTGTTTAATCTATTGTACCCCTTCTGGTGCCGAAGATGAGCTAGCTTGTCGCACTTCCTGAGGAATCCCAAAATCCTGGAAGGTTCTAGGGTAGGTATTTCCTCCTCCCCTATCTGGTAACGGCCCAGACTACTAAATTTTCTTTGAATGACTGCATCACAGACTGTGAGGAGGTGTATCGGAGTTTCCTCCATCTCTCCACAGAATCTGCATGTGCCATCATCTTCTAGGCCAAGCTTCCTCAGATGTCCCCTGAATCTGCAATGCCCCGTAAGGAATCCCGTAACAATACGGATCCTATTCTTACTCAGACTGATGTAGGCTTTCGACCTTTCTTGGTTATAACCACTCAGACAGATCTTGGCCTGTTTCAGTCCCGGGATGGTGTTCCAGAGACGCACCTCCTCCACAAAAAGGCTCCGGCCCAAAAAGGAGATACCTTCTTTTGCCAGGGTGTCGGCTGCCTCATTACCTTCCACGCCGAACGTCCCGGTACCCAATATAGGGTAACTTTATTTCTTCTGCCTAGGTCATTAAGCTTACCTAGGCATTCCCATACCATTTTAGAACTGATAACATAGAACTCAGTGCTTTAATGCCCGCCTGACTAAACGGATAGGATAACTATCTCCTGATTCCAATATCCTCTGTCAAGGTTCATCTGAATGCACCTTCCAATAGCGTGAATTTCCGCCTGGAAGATGCTAGGAAACCTACCCATGGGTTCCGAGTGTTTGGTTCTAGGCCCAAACACTCCTGCCCCGGTTCCTTCGAAGGTCTTTGACCCATCTATATACGTACCACTTAGTGGTATGCTTGCTTATACTAGCCAGGGCGGATCCTTCGTTTCACTCCCTTTTCGTACTTAGCTTCGTAGAAAAATTCCTAACAAAGCTATATTTCTTAGTCATACTATCTCTAGGAAGGTTCCAGGGATGGGAGCCGACAGAAGGAAACGTCCGCTCCCTAGAGCGTAGCCCATATCCCCCCACGCCTTCCCTAGAGATTCTGAGGAGGGCTCCCTTCGCCACCCTTTCCACCACTTGGTGCGGTGTGAGATTGAGAATGATCTCAATCCGGCCGTGGCTCACGTCCTCAGAACGAAGGGGTTAGATTTTCCTCTATAATGCTATTCAGTTTATTACACAATTAAGTGATCTAAATAATATCAATTAGAATTAAATATGTTATTGAAATTCCAAGTTTAAAGAAAATCGAATGACCGGGAAGTGCGGTTTTACCGAAAAGTATTTTTCTGCTTTCTGCTATTTTCTCTAAAACGGCTTCAAAGATTTTCCTTTAAACTAATTATGTGAATTACACATACAAAGAGCTACAACTTTTATTAACAATATTTCACCGCAAGTCATTTAGGGGGCTTTAGAGGAAAATAGGTTATGGGGTTATGTTTCCCTATAAAGTGCTATCTTAGTTGATTTATATTATTCTATCATCTAAACAACATTAATCACGAATAAATATATTGCCAAAATTCCGAGTTTGAAGAAACTCGTTAAAGTGGATGTAAGTTTTTACTTGAGTTATTTCAGTTTTCTGCGACATTTTTCCAAAAAATAAACATCGACAGATTTCATTAAATTTGTGATACTAATTACGAATATATAGAGATCTCTATCACTTTTGTCTGTAGCTTTTTTTTTTCTTTCGAGAAATTCATTTAAACATGTTTTTTTTGAGGGATGGGGGAGAAAATATGCTTTCCTTAAAAAAAATTATTTTATTTAATTGACATTTCTTCCATTGTTCTAAAATTGAAGGTAAATAAACATGTCAAAATTTGTCAATTATGTAGACTGCAGTAAAAGAAAGTAACGTGAGTGTTTCACACCAGATTTTTTTTTTTTTTTTTGCTTTAGCTTGCACGCATCGAGCTAGTTACAAGTTATTGACTATGTTCAGACAGTTTTTTTTTTTTTAATTTAAGGCGCTACACTATGGTGGTCAGTGGCGGCTGAAGCCTTTTTTTAGTGCATGGCCGGCTTCTGGACAGTGTTCTTTTGTTACCGACAGCACTGTCCATCACCGGACGGTGAGCTGTAAGAGGCTGCAAGAGGACTCTTGACAAGGTACAGCGGCTCGCATGCTTATGCATGACGGGGGGCTATGCGGACTTGTCCTACCGCCGGGATGGAGGTTATCCTCAATCTGTCATCTCTGCACCTAGTGGTGGAAAGGGCGGCGAAAGGAGGTCTTCTTAGGATCTCCAGGGGTGGTGCAGGAGGAAGGGGGGTCAGGGAGTGGCTATCCTCATCTTTAGGCTCCCTTATCTGGCACCTCCCTAGAGATGGCATGTTAAGAAATATAGTTTCACTAAGAATTTTTCTTTGAAGCTGGGCACCAAAAGTGGGTGGAGCGAGGGGTCCGCTCTGTTGGGCATTAAGGAACATGCCATTAGATGGTATACTGATGGGTCTAAGACCCTCGAGGGGACTGGGGCGGGAGTGGTTGGTCCAAGGATCAAGCACTAGGAACCCATGGGTAATTTTCCCAGCATCTTCCAGGCGGAGATATACGCTACTCGATAGGAGATATAGGAACCAGGAGATTTGTAATCCTTTCCGATAGTCAAGCAGCCATTAGAGCATTGAGTGCATCGGTTATCAGCTCTAAAATGGTCTGGGAATGCCTAGGTAAACTTAATAACCTAGGCAGAAGGAACAAAGTTACCCTGTGGGTGGGTGCCGGGGCATGTTGGCATTGAAGGGAATGAGATGGCCGATACCCTGGCCAAGTTAGGCGCTAGGATCCCGCTCCTACGGCCGGAACCTTTTTGTGAGGTCAGCGACCAGTTTCTGTTGGAGGAACTTAGGAAGAAGGAGGAGACGAGGAGATCTCAACTCTAGTACACCCTCCCCGATTGGCGGCAGGCTAAGATCTGCTTGGGAAATTATAACCAACGGAGATCCGGAGGCCTGCATCGGATTGAGCAAGAACAAGCTCCGCGTTCAGATTCTGTGGGGAGCTGGAGGAAACTCCACTACATCTCTTAACAGACTGCCACTCAGAGAAGATTCAAGAACCTGGGTAACTACCAGGTGGAGGAGGGGGATATATTCTCTCTACAGCCCGTCAGGGTATTGGGATTCCTCAGGGATCTCAACCTGATGGAGATTTTGTAGAACGGATGTTCAGAGAAGGACATCTGTTCGGGTGCTGTGGGCAATAGCCTGCGGCACCCTGGGGGCATAGCACAATAGATCGAAAAGGGTCGCGGTGCATTGGCCCCCCTTCACAAAAAAAAAGGAAAAAAAAGATGCTCCTAGGAAGTAAAAATCTAATTGCAACAGCTAGACTTGAACCCGGAATCCCCGCCAGGTATGCTAACCACTTAGCTATTCCCTTCCCTTCAAACAGCAATGAAATTATTCAGGCAATAAACTTTTTGTAACTAATAAAAAAAAAATTTGGTTAATGTTTCCAATAATCTCTATATAATTTTATGTTAATAAAATAGTATTATAATAAAAGGGGTCACCAAATTAGAGATAATAATATATATAAAATTAATTACTAAACGCATAAATAAACTTACATAATTTTTCAGATTAAACTTCATTTGATGTTGTCGCAATTCTTCACCAACAAGTTCATGTGTTGTATTTCTTTTCTTCTCAGGGGATTCATATTTTTTACCATACTTTTTATAAGACCAATTTAAAAATTCTTGAAATTGGTGCCTTCTTTCGTTAATTTCATTCACTTGATTATCACTAGGTAGGCTAGATTTATCTTCTTTGAGTTCTAATTTAACAAATGGTTTTGATCCCGGCTTGCATTCAAAATGATCAATTATAGCATAACATTCTTTGTGACGTTTCACTTTAAATAGTAAATTTTCTTCTGTATCTGTTCGACCAATATCAACATAATCTGCTGGCAATTTTTTTTTCTGTTTTTTCAAAAATTTTTCAAATATTTTTTTAATATCTTCTTCAGATATTTTCTCTGCAAATTTTTGTGATTTTCCATATTCACGTATTATGGTTATATATTGAAACTTTAATCTGGCAAATATTTTTTTCGCATTAACCCCACCTTTTCTAGATTCACCCTCTCCTGGAACTTCCTCATCTTCTATTGGTATTTCATCTCCTATTGGTATTTCATCTCCCAGTGGTATTTCATCTTCTAGTGGTATTTCATCTTCTTGTGATATTTCATCTGCTATGGGTATTTCATCTTCTGGTGGTATTTCATCTGCTGCTGGTATTTCATCTGCTGCTGGTATTTCATCTTCTATTGGTATTTCATCTTCGTATTCTGTGCTGATTATATCTTCTTCTTCAGTTATATAACTTTGATATTCATCCACAAATTCTGTTCCGGCTATAAGCTCTTCTTCAAATCTTTCTTTATAATCATCCTCTGTAATTATGGCAACACTTTCTACCTCATCTTCATCTCCCATATCTACAAATTCCTCTTCTGTCATGATCTCCTTAATTTCCTCATCTATATATTTCTCATACTCGGGTACAGTCATCTCATCTACAGGTATTTCATCTTCCTCATCTCCACGCTCATCTTCTGTCATAACCACTTGGTCTTCCACATCAGCACTATAACTTGATACTTCTTCTTCTTCATCATTTATTTCATATGCTTCATTTTCCGACATAATAATTTTCAAAACACGGTTTCTGATTTAATTCAAAGAAGCCCACTTTTTGTTATTAAGATTGCTTAATTAATATATATATATAAAAAATAGAAAAGAAAAAGGTAACCGTTTACATTGACTAAAAAGAAAAAAAAAGTTCCTAATTAAAGAAATATAAATTCAAATTAATTAATAATTTGCATATGATATTAGAGACACATGGTGTGGTTTTATCAACTTTTTAGGTAATCTCTTTCCATGGAACCGCCGTGCTCAATTTTTACATTTTTTTTTAGAAAAATCAGATATAAAATATTGTGATTTTTGTCAAATGGAGAGTTTTCAATGAAAATTCATATTTTGAGGAATACTGAGTACGAAAATAATATATTTTTACTTTCTCTTACTTCTCCTAATACAGTTATGGTGGATGGGAGTAGCTCAGTGGTAGCGCGCTGGACTAGCAACGCGGAGGTAGCAGGTTCGAGTCCAGCAGCTGCAATTAGATTTTTTTTCTTCCTACGTGCTTCTTACAGCTCACTGTCCGGTGAAAAGTCAGTGCTGTCTGTAATGAGAGAAAAATGTCCAGAGCCCGGCAGTGCACTCAGAAGGCTTCGAACTTTGGGGTAGCTATATGGGCCCCCCAGAAGGGCTTTGGATAGCATAGGGCTTGGTTCCTCCCCACAGACAATAAACAAAATAATAATAATAATACAGTTATATTATAAACTGAAATTTTCTTTTAAATTTCAAATTTAGCTCATTTAATCTTACATAAATATTGTAGGTGGAGGGGGGAGCACCAACCTGCCAACAGAGGCAGGTAGAGAATGTTTACATTCTATAGAGGCCAATTCCTCAGTACGAACTAGCAATAATTATTTCAAGAAAAATATTATTACAAATAAAAGTGATCTCGATTATATCCGTGCACTAGTTAGTTGTAATGTGTAGACCTTTGGGAAGAAATATAAATTATTTTAGAATTAAGTGAAAAATATTAGTTAATATCTATGTAATATTGGTTGTTACTTAGTGCAATTCCAAGACTGGGTTTTTACGAAGGTTGGGTGAAACAATAGGAACAGTTAGAAAGGTAAAATACCTGTACTACAAGAAAAGGGAATTTCCCTTTCTTTCTCCCTTGAATGGAGGAGGGATGATATATATAGAGAACCTAAAATAGGAGAGGAGGAGAATTGTTGTGGTGAAGAAAACTCTGCTCAGGGAAAATTTATAAAAGAGTGTCGTAGTGTTCGTTATACGAGAGTTAAGGCCCAACCTTCTGCTTAGAAACCCTTAAATATTGTAAGTTGTACAAATTAATATAGTTACTGTTAAGTATTATTTTACTATTATTTAAGGAATAAGATCTTATTTGTAGTCTCAATTGTGTAATTATATGTATTTCTTTTATATGGTTATTTTCTAATTATTTTTATCCTTTAATCAATCCAGATGAACACAGACCTCACGAGATCCCTTTAGAGAAGAGATAAATTAAAATTTATAATTAGTTACTATTCTGAATTTCTATTTTAAAACCCCCCCAATTATACATAACATTACATAGTATTCCAAATTTTGAAGGAAGTCGTTTTCGAAGAAATTCCAAAAAAACTTAAAAAAAACCTATTCTCACTTCCGGTTCACCAATTTCTTTAAATTTGAAATTCTAGCAATGTTAACTAATATGAATTATATTGTACTGAAAGGTGATGTTTTAGAAAAAAGCTTAACACTACTGTTCCCCAGAAACCCCCCCAAAATCAAAATTTCCGGGAAACTGTTTACAATAAAAGTGATATAAATTTATATATGGAAACAGTATACAAAGTTTAAAGAAAATCGTTGAAGCGGTTTTCGAGAAAATCGCTAACAAACTGAAAACAAAATCATTCAGTAAAGTTGCCCTTTCCGGTTGATGGATATTGCACGAAACTTTCGTGTCAGATGCGGTGATAATAATTAAACGGAATACCAAATTTGAGCTACCTGTTTTTTTTTGTTTTGTTTTTAAGATATTTTATTCACTCACATACGCAAATCATTTGCAATTTTACAGCCTATCAAACTCAGGGAACTTCAAAACATATATTTCTGGTGCAAACTAAATTTCTAAAATTAGATACGATCGCAATACTTGTTCATACTAGGAAGTAAGAGAATGTAAAAAAGAGAGAGAGAGAAAGAACAGGGTAATCTAAAAAGAAAAAAAAACTACAAAAGAGTCAAACTTTGCATGCCACTTAGAAATCATCAGGGATATGAAAGTTTTGTTCAGTAGAGTAAAGTGGTCAGTATCTTTTTCTACCTTTGTTTCCTGGGACGATTAAGAATTTTTTTCCATACCAGGTTTTCCACATTTACACTTTGGCGCCCAGTAATTCAAATAATTATACGATATGTTAAAAAACAAAACCACTATTTTAAATTCCCCTACTGAGAATATAAACTTCATTTCAAATCACACTGTCTCTGGAGAGTATGCTTTATCATACGAGCCATTTTTCAATGGTCTTTAAGCTTGGATCTCTAACGTATAATGTTGTTTTTTGCTTATACGAGGTGTGTAAATTAAGTAATGAGACTGACTTTTTATCTTTTTTTTATTCCAATAAAATTACAATTCAACATTGTCCCCTTCAAAGTTACTACCTTGGGAAGCCATACAACGCTGAAGACGATTCTTCCATTCGTCATAGCAGCGCTGGAACTCGGATACTGGAATAGACCTCAGTTGGTCGGTTACGGCTGTTTGACTCACTCTGTTTGACTCGGTTACGGTCACATGGACTCAAGTCGGATGAATAAGGAGGCTGAGGAGCCACAGGAATGTTATTACTGGCCAAATACTCATTAATAGAAATCGCGGTGTGACACGGAGCATTGTCGTGATGCAACACCCACTTGTTTTTGATGTTTGGTCTCACACGCATGACTCTTTTTCGAAGTCTGTCAAGAACTTCTCGGTAAAAATGTTGGTTTACCATTTGGCATTGAGGCACAAATTCTTTGTGAACGATTCCTTGGCTATCAAAAAAGCAAATCAGCATGCATTTGATTTTTGACTTGCTCATTCTTGCTTTTTTTGGCCTTGGAGAGGTTGAAGTGCGCCACTGTATGCTCTGACGCTTAGTTTCTGGGTTATACTCAAACACCCAAGACTCGTATCCTGTAATAATACGTTCC
>JAAEAF010013379.1:0-15792 GCA_011037195.1 Triatoma infestans | reverse complement strand
TAACTGTCTTTATTTCAATGTACAGTTCTACCAACCTTACTTGGTCTGTATTTACAGTCACGCATACCAACAAAACAACTATGAAAACATTTTTACACGCACAAAGAAAGGAAATGTTTTCCCCAAAATATCGTGGAGAAGGGGGAATTCGTTTTGTGTTTTTCCTAAATTCAATAAAAACAAATAATTGTATTTGTCAAGACTTGGTAACTTATCTAATAATAGACCATATTAGATGACACGCAAATAATAAATTATTTATTAAAATATAACAAATCGTTATTAAAAATATTGCAGGAGAGAAAGAGAAGGGCTCCAATATGATTGTTAGAAGAATAGAAAGAAACACGAATTTCTTTTACTGCAGTTTACTTAAAAGGAAAAATGAAAAATTTTTTTTTTAACTTAAAATTTTACTCATTCATGCGAACATGGAGATAACTGGGGTGGGGGGACAAATATCTATCTAGCAAGTCAGTAGTAGTAATAAGACTACATAGTGGTCGAGAAAAAAGTCTCAATCATATTGAACCACCCCTATATAACATTTAAAATTTAGCTACAATTTCCGCAGAACTACCTAAAAATTAATTTGGGGGAGGGGAAGTTACAAATAAAAGTGATACGTTTATAGCCATGTAGTTAGCATACCAAGTTTAAGGAAATCGTTATAGTCACTCTCGACAAATTTCCAAAAAAATTCAACAACCTATTCTGCGAAATTCGCACTTTCTTAAATCTGGAATTCTAACATTGTTTCTAATCTTTAATTAATATTATTTAGAACCACACATTATAATGAAGTAATACTTTAGGGAAACGCTAATGCTGTTCCCTCCACAACTCACCACAAATCCATTATTACGGGAATATGTTTCAAACAAAAAGATAGACATGTCTGTAGCCAGTACACGAAGTTTATAAAGAAAATCAAGAAAAACTGACAAAAGAACATTAGTTATAGTTATGTTGACTTCAAACTGTATGTCAACTTTTTGTTAAAAACACAATTTCGTAATTTTGGCACGATCGCAATCACTTATTCTTATTGAACTATTAAAGAAACTAGTAATATATAAGCAAAACTGTTATTAGATGTAGATTGCAACAGCTGTTTTTAATCAAACAGTTCAAGCTAATAACACCCGAATGCGCTCATATAGGTGTATATATTATATCACTAGATGGAACATGTAAAAGACACACATATCTCTCAATATTTATGTACTCCATTTATAGAGGCGAGTAGATATATCGTTGTTCATATTTAGCTGGCTTCGTCGTGTGTCTTGATTAAGAACTGAAACTAAATTTATTATTTATGAACTAATTATATAATTCAAATAAATCGTCATTTGGGCATTAAAGGGTTAGCGAATTTAATGTTATGCCAAATTGTAATTTTGTGGACCCGTTATGGTTGTGGATGTGGTTGAAAAAATAAATGAAAATAAAGTCTTCCGTCACCAGCCTGGTCAACGCCAACATTATCAAGCCCAAAAGTTATCTGTATTTAAGATTGCACAAGATACAATTTTCTAAATTTCGTTTTCACCGGAAATACATATTTCTACAACAACAACAACAACAACAACAACAACAACAACAACAACAACAACGACGACAAAACTATATGGAAAGATCGCGTACTAAGTGCGTTTTTCCTAATGAACAATTCTCAAAAGCCAAAAATTGCTCAAGTATTATATTCCATCATATGATGGTATGACCATCACATCCGAATTCTGTAAAAATCCATTAACCAGAAGTGTTATTTTACTTAATGTTTTTGTAATTGTGTCAAATTTTTGATAACGAAATTTCACCGGAACTATCCGTTTTGAGGTCCTCTGAGTGCAAAACTCCCTAGAGGGGAAGGCCTACATATCTTACATTTGAAATTTAAAACAAAAACAAAATATAAACTAGTACAGTTTTTTTATTTATATAAATATAATACAATATAATAATGTTCAAATAATTAAAAAAAAATCAAGTTTATTGTAATAAACTAGGAAAGTTTTATTTTTATTCTTTTATTTTGTTTATATTATTTGAGGTTTATTGGAGATTTAAAGTTTTCCATTTTCTGTAAAATATATAAATAAAGGCTTATTTTATTATTATAAGAGTGCAAAAAAGTGGTTTTTAGCAATTTTTAGTCATTGGTTTGTGTCAGTCTGTCTGGCTGTCTGTCTGTGTGCCTGGGACAACATATCTTAAAAACAAAAAATCGCAGAATATTCAAACTTAGTATTTCGTTAATGTGCTACCAGGAGACCTGAGGATAAGCTTTTCATAAAAATCGTTCAACCGAAAGTGCACTTTACTGAATGTTAAAGTGGCACATCTACATAATATTAAAGTTCATTGTATCTAGACTTACTAGTGTGAAGAAAATCGATTAACCAAAACGGGAGTTGCAGTTTGCAGAATAGGTTCTTTTTTAAGTTTTTCGGATTACACTGTCGAAAACAACTCGGACGTTTTTCTTTAAACTTTGTATGGTCACAGCACGGCTAAAAATCTGTACACTTTTATCTGATTGTTGAAAATTGACTTTTATGTACGAGGCATGTCCAGTAAGTAAGTGTACTGAGGCTCTCACGGCCGGAGGGATTTTCTTTTCGAGATGTTGGCTACACTGTCGTGTAGCCTGATTCCTCCCCTCCGCAACGAGACCGGTTTGAGGACAGTACGTTGAGAACTGTCGACCCGACAATACGTTTCGTGAAAAATGCCAATCCAATCTTCCGCCAAGTTGAATCGAGTGGTGGCCGGGCGAGTTTTTTAAACGCTACAAACTCCATGGAGATGAATTTCTCCGCTCCATCATTACTGGAGATGAAACTTGGGTTGCACACTACACACCTGAAACCAAAAGGCAGTCTCAACATGGCGTCACCCCTCTTCACCCTCCGCCAAAATGTTCAAAACCACAATTTCAGCCAAGAAAATCATGGCATCCGTGTTTTGGGACTGTCAAGGCATAATTTTAATTGAATATATGCATCAAGGGGAGACCATCAACTCTGCAAGATACTGTGAGACCCTAAAAAAATTGCGGAGGGCGATTCAGAACAAAAGGAGAGGCATGCTGTCAAAGGGAGTCTGCCTGCAGCACGACAATGCCAGACCACACACGGCCAACGCCACGAAGGAACTGCTTGCCTCGTGCATTCCACGCATTCCCCTGACCTAGCACTTTCAGATTACTATCTCTTTACCTCCCTGAAGCTGCACATGGGTGGAAAAAGGTTTTCAACCGACGAGGTGGTGTAGGGGTGATGGAGAAGTGGACGAAGGGATTGGCGGGAAACTACTTCGAGGAAGGCATCAAAAATTTAATACCCCGGTTCACCACCTGCATTGAGAGGAATGGTGACTATGTGAAAAATAGCTTACATATGTACTAATGTAACCAGGTAATTTTTTTGTTCAAATAAAAATTTTTGTAACCTACAAAAATTCAGTACACTTACTTACTGGACATGCCTCGTAGTTCTGGGGAGCCCTAATTTATACTGCCTTACAAGGTTTACTGGAGGCTAACAGAGACGCTACCTAATCATATTAAAGTAATCCTTCTTCCTAAGAAGTGAAAACCAGCAAGTCTCCAATACTTTAATTTTTAGATACAATTCTAAAGGCAATTTATAGAAAAATTGTTGAACATGTGGATGGGTTAGCAATGCTGGATAATGTCTGGTATTTTATCCGTCATAGCATGCATATTTATGTTGTTTATTGATCGGTTTTGGAATCTCATCCATCGTCAGAGTAAGGCTATCAAGTTCTTCTATAGTTCGTGTCTTCGACTTCGAATTACGCAAATCAACTTTTTTGAATAAACATTGATAGTGCTTGATGGAAACATAAAGTTGATGTTAACTCTCTACACAAACTTGATAGCCTTACTCTCAATGGGAATTTGAAACCGCGGTCAGGAACAACACGAAAAGCACACTATGACGGATGCAATCCCAGATAATAGAAAAATATTGTAAATTTGAAAAGCATTTAATTATAATCTAAAATAAAAGCTGTAGGAAAAGGATTGTGAGATTTCACACTGGAATTTTGTGTAATTCCCTTTAGTTAGATACAATGGGAAGTTGTTGCTAACACAATTTGGTATAACATTTGTAGTGGAGAAGATTTAGTGCACAAGTGGAGCTCCTAGTGACCAACTGGAGAACTGTCTCTATCTCTTAATATTATTATGTTCTGATAATGTAGATTAAAAGAGTGTATTCTATTATTATTATGATTTATAAATTCAAAACTATTAATTAAATTTGTATGATTATATTATCACTGTTTATTTTCTTCCTCCACTTCGGAGATTCATTCAATTTCACTGGTTTTACTTGTTTGGGGTGTGTGTGTGTGTGTTGAGTGTGTTTGTGTGTGATTGGTATATATACACGCAGAGAGCGTGTTTGGTTTGGATCAATAGACTCTGAGGAGAGAAGGTTTACATACACACACACAGCTAGCTATGCTAGGTAGGCTGGCTACATATAGAACAGAGATGTTCGTATATAGTGTTCTCACAGCATCCACCACCAACACACACTCTGGACCACACACAACAGCTTTACTATGGTACAGCTTCATCTCCATTGCAGAGCACGTCTGTCAATAATGTCTGCAATTCAAACTATACACTTTGTGTCTCCGCTCGTTTGTGTGTGTGTTTGGGGGCAGATTGAGCGTGTGTATGTATCCCTAGCTCCATCCAGTTTCATTGAAAGGGATTAACACAGTTCATCACAAATTGAGGCTGTACCATTGCTTGTACTTGCTGTGCGTTGTACAATATAAAGCTCGCCCACCACACACACACAAACACACACACATACACAAAACACTGTTTTGAGATCTGTTTCTAGCACCATCTAAATACAATCTCTCTCTCTCTCTCTCTCTCTCTCTCTCTATATATATATATATATAACTGTATCGTTTATATCACTTCACAATCATCATTATATCATGGCAGAGTGATCTGGAATTTATTCTAAAATCGAGCGTCCCCCTCACTCTTCCAACACAAATCATCGTAATATAGTAACACATATTACATAATATTCCTATTTAACGCACCACAACACTAGAATAATCGGATCATTATATCGATATTGTACACATCTGGTTCATAAATACGTATTTGTCTATAGCGTTGAAATGTTATAGATGTATTTAATAATATAATCATGTATCTATGGCAAACAACATTTATCAATATAGTTACCTTCTCTTACCGCTTTAAGAAGAAATACTGTATTCAAGTGCAAATAAATTTTTCACGGGAAATATATGTATTGAGGTCGTCTGAGATCGAGTAGTGGTTTCTGGAGACGGCTCTCTTACTTCCGGTGTATATTTGTGTAAGTATATTTAGCTTAATACGAATAATCGCAGGATGTTCAAACCCAACATACTATTTAGGTTTCTCCAGGGGAACCGACACAAAGTTTGTGCCGAACTTTCCTTATACGAAGTACCTACCACTTTTCAAAATAGACTTTTTCCAGTTCTTTGCCATTTTTTGGAAAAAAGAAGTCTGATAGAAACACTCACAAGACTTTGTCTACTCCAATTTACATTGTTACATTGTAATATATAATATCTTCTTATTCTAATTTATTTGTTTAATTGCACTAATAATTATTTCGATTCTTTTTTTATGTTTGTGCGAGAAACTGGATTTCAATTGCATTAGCTCATTGTAAATTTCCATCTTTATACAGGATACTCTTTCAATAGTTGTTGAAATTTCAATAGTGTTGTGGTTGGTTCCGCAGAGCTGGAAAGCATCAGAAATATTTTCCGTGATAGCCTGCTTCTTTTTGGGGCCCCATCGACCGGTTTCGGGCGTTCGCCCAACATCAGGATGCACTTGACAAACAGTGTGATGACATAGATTTGCACAGAGCAAATTCTATCACATCTTTCAGAACTAACAACAAAATCCGCACTCGTGCTGAGACTACTGACGTATATTACAGCAGTGGGGTTTATGAATTAAAATGCCCGGACTGTACCAACATTTACATCGGCCAGATAGACAGAAAAATCAGGGAACCATTTGCCGAACACATCAGACCATACAAGTACAATAAAAGCGACTCAAATTATGCCAGTCACCTAAACACGAACAAACACAAACCCGACGACATCTCCACCACGATAAAATTGTTACATCCAGGCAAAAAAAGAGAATTTTCTTTATAACTCATATTAATTATATATAATAGTAAATATTATGTTAGAAATAACCTGAATTTTAGAATTAAAAAAAAAAAATTATTGCACAATTAGATAATTTATAAAAAACCTAAGAAGTGAAAATTAGTAAAGAAAATTTAAAATAGATTCTTCATAAAATAATTAGCTATAAATATCAGTCACTCACCGTGTAGAAGAGACGGTTGAAATGTGGCCGTATGTTAGGCCAATCAGAAATTTAGAATTATCATGTTGACCACGCCCACATTTCACACCTTTACTTCTACACTGTGATTGGCTAATTATTTCTTTGAGAAATTTAGAATTTTTTTACTACTTTTCTCTTGGTAGCTATTTCATAAATTATCAAATTATGTGTTTTTTATAACATATTATTTACTACTCTGATTTTATCCGTCATAGCGTGCATATTACAGTAAACATTACTCTGACGATGGATGAAAACCCGAAACCAGTCAGGAACAACAATAATATGCATGCTACGACAGATAAAATTATAAATGTTATCCAACATTGCGGACCCAACTACATATTCAGTATTATTTACTGTTCTATAAAATTAATATTAGCTCTAAAGAGAAATTCCATTATTGGAGAATAAGGCAAGAGTATTAGACGGAAATACAACATCCAATGTAAGTCCGCCAATTCGCATTTGGACGCTTATACTAGTGGTGCAAAAAAAATTGATGTTAAACTCAATTTTTGCAAAATTTTATTTCTCAAAAAGCTAATTCAATCAAAATCTAGTTTCTCACAACATAAAAAAAGGAATCCAACTAATTATTAGTGCAATCAAATTCAATAACAAGCAACTCAAGAAGAAGCATTACACTCGTTTATTACAGTTCTATTGTGAAACACTCACACAACTTTCTCTTAATACAGTTTACAAAATTGTAATTGACAAATTTTATAATTGGTATACCTAATTTAATGAAATTCATCGGTATTTTTATGGAGAAAATCGCGAAAACTGAAAAACGTTCTTCCGGTTCAATAAAAACGCACTTCCGGTTTGATGTAATAATTTTGCCTTAGAAACTTCCTAATAAGAAAGTATTGCAATCGTGTCAAATTTTTGAATCTGAGTTTTCACCGAACACATCTGTTTTGAGGTCCCCTGAGTACGAAAAAAATGTTATAGCGAATGGTCTGTTTAGTATCTCCTAAACTTAGTATTCGGTTTAGGCACTAACAGCGCTAAGGTTGCGGGTAAAATCCATCAACCGGAAGTGCTACTTGACTTATTCTTTTTTTTTGTTAATTTTTTGCAATTTGGTAGTAAACGGGTCCAACGATTTTCTTTGAACTTCCTGTACTGCCTACATACAGAAATACCTATCACTTCTATTTGAAACATTTTCCAAAGAAAATTGATTTTTGGCGGGGAGGTTCTAAGGGAACTGTAGCGTTATGCTTTTCCTCTAAAGTGCCTCTTCAGTACAATGTATGGTTTTACCAACTACATAATATTAATAAATACTAGTATTCATAGGATTCCAAATTTGAATAAAATTGGTTAACCAGTAATGCCTCTTTACAACTTAGGTTTCTGAGATTTGGAGTTTTGCCGAGAACGGCTATAACGATTTTCTTTAAATTTGAAGTGCTCATCAACTTATCACTTTTATTTGTAAGATTTTCTTAATAAAAAATTGAATTTCGACAGATTTTGTGGGCCTCTCAGTTATGTTTAAATTTAAATGATGTCAAATGGTCTATAGACAGAGGGCGCCCACTGTGTCCACTCTATATGTATAACCCCTACGATCTTTTCTATGGCCAGCCAAACTAAACGTTTGTAAACATGGCAATTTTAAAGAATTTAAAAAAAATTAAATTGTATTAATTGGAGTAAGAGAAAATCGTGTGAATATTTCCCTTGCTCAACCATCTCCAACGGATGTATGTCGACGAGATCACAATTTCAAAAATTTAGGCATCACTTCCTAAGAGCAAGTGTAAACGTGGTTGGCAGCCATGGAATATGAAAGGAAACAGATGATAAATGGAACACGGGAATTGGCCGAATATAGACCAAACACAAGTGAAGTCATCTAAAACTTGGTGTGACGTCATAGTAAGTGTGAAAAGTGAAAGAGAAAGAGAGACGCAAGCGGTTGAGTAAGTTTAAACTAACTGGTCTCCATATGTGTGTGTGTGTGTGTGTGTGTGTGTGTGTGTGTGTGTGTGTGAGTAGTTTGAAAAGTAAAGTTTAGTTTGAAGAGGGCCGTACACTTGTACAGTTCGACTTATCACGTTGGTGTGCTGGCGAGAGAACACAGACAGCGCCACCAGCAACATGTATTACAACGCCGGCTACACACACACACACTGTCGTCTACATGCTGCGCTACCCAAGTCACTCCTTCACACTACAGAAAACACAATATTATTCACTCGCTTCACACTTTACAACCTACTTGTACCATTAATAAAACTCATTTAATTTTATGCTAAACACACTTAAACAATTTATTCATTACACACATATTTACAGTAAAATATAATTAAATATTTTAAGTGCCAGTTTTTTTATTTTTTTATTATTGTGATCTGTTTTTCTTTCTCTAACTCTTCGATCGTCTTAAGTAGTTGCGATCGTCTCAAATATTCGAAATCGAGTTTTTACCGGAAGTACATGTTTTTGAGGTCCCTGAAGTGCCAGATAAGATGTGCCAGAAAGATGTGCCTGTGTGTGTCCTGGTAAAGTGCCAGAGAAGATGCGTCCTGATAAAGTGCCAGATAAGATGTGTCCTGGTAAAGTGGCAGATAAGATGTGTCCTGGTAAAGATGTTTTTACCTAATTGTCTGTATGTGTGTGAACAAATACATCAAAAACCATCAATTGCGGGTTTTTCAAACATAGTAATCTTTCCGTTTAGATACCACATCAAAACATCAACCAGAAGTGAACTTTACTATTTCTCAAGGTAATTGCTTGAGTCGTTCATCGCGATTTTCTCGAAAACGGCTCAAACAATTTTCGTTAAACTTCAAATACTATCTATAGACATTAAATAATTATTTCTCTTTAGAAACACTCCGGAGAAAATTGATTTTCTGAAGGAACAGTAACTTAAGCTTTCCTCTAAAGCAGGAGTTCCAACTCGCGGGCCGCATGTGGCTTCGAATGCAGCCCAACAAACAATTTTAAATTAATATAAATAAAGAACGCTCTTTAATAGTATGTAGATAGATAGATAGATCCATTATGTAGGTCTTTTGTCTCCAAGGAGTGAGGGAAGTAGCTGGGCTGATTGGTTTTATTTACGGTTTCAACAATAGGAAAGTTCAAAATTTCTAGGAAACTTCAGTTTAAAGTTGTCTAGAAATTACCTGCTAGTTTTCAAATAAAACATATAAGGCTGCAATCTGACATTCAATTTAGACTGACTGGTCTTTATAAATCCTATCTTCCTAGTGATCAATATCCCTCATAAGACGCGACGTTTGGGGTTCAACTAAGCATTCCAGTTCCTACAGTGACCAATCCTTCCAGTCCAGAATCCAGAAAATAAAATAGGCGCTACATTCAGTTTAATCATATTGACTGCAGTATTTATGTTTATATTCTTTGGAAACAAATGCTAAGAACTTCAATTTCAGATAGAGTATTTATAACGGCCGCGGGAAGTGTGTCTGTGTGAATGGTAGAAAGAAAGAGAGTGTGAGGACGTAACTAAAATAAGAAAACTGTAGGCTAGAGGGCAGACCCGACCAGAAATGGAAAATTGAATGAAGCCCCTATAGGAGAGGTAAATGAGTTACCACTGTGTAGAGTAGGGGAAAAACAGTTTTCCAAGGAAGTTGCACAACTGGCACAGTACTACCAACACAACACACAATTCAGCTTTTTACATCACAATACTTTATTTAACGATCTCTACCTTCTCAAATCGTTTATCACCGTTACTATCTCTCGCACGAACACAAGGAAGCGCAATGAATAGAGAAAAACCATCAATTTATTAACTACAGCGTTTGTATACTGCTATTTTAGTTTTGTATAAAGTATGTCTCAAGTGACAGACTTCAAGTTCGGCCAAGTTATTTTATCTACTTATTTGAATGTCGTAAATACAGATATATTTTGTGCTTCAGCAGGAGCTCATTTACGACTTTCTGTTGCCTGACCGGTCGAGCTGATATAAGGCAAGGGGCCAATTTCAGGCATGCAATTATATATTAAACACTGACATCTCCTGTTAATAATTATTAAAGAAAATTTACATCACATATAGTGCAACCCTTGAATGATTATAGATGTACCAGATGTGGTGTGAAACTTTTACACGAGTATCTATGTAATTATTATAATACTAATTAAAATATATTATTATTATTACTTGCTCTTTCTTCTAGTACGAGATGTATTGCGATCGTGTCAGACTTTCGAAATTGAGTTTCCAAAAGTACATGTTTCGGGGTCCCTTGAATACGAAAAAATGTTTTTAGCGAATGGACTGGGTGCGTTGGTGTGTTAACAGAGTATACAAAAGAAAAGGTGCGGGAAGCTCAAAGTTCATATTCCGTTTATGTACAATGACCGCCACAGACAGGAAGATAGATCTCGGCCAACATCCATCGACCGGAATCGCGACTTTGTTGAATTTTTTTTGTTAATTATTCGGGATTTTTGCTAAAAAACGACTGTCTTTAAACTTCGTACACTATCTACACCCATAAATACCTATTGCTTTTATTTGTTACATTTTCCCTGAAAAATTAATTTTTTAGAGGTTCTGGGGGGGAACAGTGCGTTATGCTTTCCTCTAATGTATCATTTCAGAATAATATATGATTTAATCACCTACATAATATTAATACCTATTAGAAACATTGACTGAATTTCAATATTGAAGAAAATCGGTTAACTGAAAGTGCAATAGGTTTTTGAGGTTTAAATTTAAATTTCCACAGGATTTGTTGGTTTTGAGATAGAGCGCCCCTCATAAGACCACTTAGGTATAAGATTTCCACCATCATTTTTATGGCCAGCTCAAATAAAAATTGTTACATTGCAATTTTAAAGATAATTTCTTGATTAAATTGTGTTAATTAGAGTAAAGGAAATTCGTTTGAGTGTTTCACACCAGCTTTATTTAAGCTTGAAATTTTGACATTAGTTGAGTTTTGTATTGCATGAAATTATAGTATTAGGTATGATAATCGTTAAGGTCATAAATTTTAGGGTGTTTAGGGTACATGGTCTACATAAATGTTTCCACTGGCGGACCTTATGCCAAACAGTGGGGCCGTTTTCGGGGAAAAAAATGAGAAAACTATGAGAAATCTATTCTACCAATTCGCTCTTCTGGTGAACTGATTTTCTTCGTACTTCAAAATCTAGCAATGCACTTAATACAACTTAAGATCCTACAGGTAATAGAAACGTACATTAAACAGAAATTCAAGTTATTTATTTTTTGGAAAAATATTATAAATAAAATATTGGCCTTTATATGTGGAGTTAGTATCCGAAGTTCAAAGAAAATCGATGGAGCTGCATCCGAGAATATCGCAAACTACAAAAAAAAAAAAATCAGTAAAGTCAGAACTATTCAGTAAAATCAGACCAGTTTTGATCAGAACCTTATTGTCTGGACCTTTGGTAGCACCTAAACTAAATGTCAAGTTTCGTTCAGTTGCTGGATATTGTTCCAAGATTTGTTTGGAATTTCTCTCTTATAATTTAAAGACTCATTAGTTATAGACTTCTTGTTTGTACAATTAAGTCAAGTTGTTTTTAGACTTAAGAAATCTGTTAGAAGGCTGACATAGACTTCGAATTAGGCGCATTATTTTACAAAATCTTTGGGTGAGATTCGGCGGAGTTTGTGATTTAATCTTGCAGAAAAATTAAATCTCAATCTCCGGGCAAGAGTGCAGGAGTCGCTTAGGACATATCAGATGCGCAGTACATAATGACAGGGGCGCTGCCCTGTGGCAGTGATATGTGTTATCAGTGGCGCTTAACAAGAAAATATTAATTCTAACAAATGTAGTGCACTAATAATTAAATAAAAGAACAATAAATTTGAAAACAGGAAAATCAAATTAACACCATCAGGTTACACTAGTGTGAAATGCACTAACACGTAAAAAAGGTGATTAATTATACAAATAAATAGAAGTGTTGGTTTTGTACTAAATCTAGTTATTTTGAGAAGCGGCAGCCCCTTGTCAGGTGTGGATAAATCTAATTCACAAATTTAAATTAACTGGTGTTTTGTTTGAAGGACGATTACTTGAGGCGTTTAGAAATTATAAATGAGAGAGAGAGAGTGAGTAAGTGAAGAGGTAGGCGTACAGAGGCTCTTTGTTGTGTTTACATAGGCAAGTCTAGCCCGCTCTTACACCACTTCCTGTCTTACACATTACAAAGGAGCTGTGTTCAATTTCACAAACTCTTAGGCACCGTTCACTCTTACCCTATATGCACTCAATCAAGTGCCAAAAACAAGTGACTCTATATTTAATTAAATAATTCCATGTATGTAATTTCATTAGCAGATATAACTGTAAAGGTTGGGTAAATAAATGCTTTGCACCGCAATTTTCTACTCGTTTCAAAGGCCACTTGCTCCAGTATTTCGCTGAAGATATTGTGATGGATGATGGGAGCAGCATCACTAGAGCCTATCTTGGATTTGGATAGCTCTTAAGTTCACCTTAAAGTTGTAAAAGTTGGTTTAAGGAACATTCTAATATTTCCTTTTGCTTTCTAATTGTGCTGCGGTGTTCGACCTGTTGAAGTGTTCATCAAATGGAAAAGTTTATTATTAGTCTTGCATAACAAATATAAAACAAACAAAAAATAACAAGAAACAAAAGCAAAAGTTGATGCAGAATGTTGCCTAATAAATTCCAAATTAATTATTATACATGCGACTGTATAAGAAAATTAATACGTTGCATAAACAATTTCCACCATGTTTCAGAAATATAATCACCAATATAATGATTACATGTATTGCGTACAAAGTATATAAAACAAAAGTCTGGTGTGAAACAGTGACATGACCTTCCCTAACTGCATGCAGTTAATACAATTGACGAATTTTCTGTAAACTTGGAATTTATTTTTCAGAGTTGTAACATAAATATAGAGTGGGGGTTACATGCTGGTAGGGGTTCAGTTTGTCACTTCAAAGTAATGACACTGTAGTCCACAAGATCGTGCCACTAACATTGAAGAAACTCAAATGAAATTTGAATTAACGCAACAAAATTTGAATTAACAAAACTGCCCATATACATTTTTTCGAAAATTTTTCAATTTAAAGTATTTCGTGTATATCTGAGCAGTTAAATAAAAAAAACGTTATCAGATAGGTTTTCGTGATAGCCTGCTCTATTTCGTGGTCGTCGACCACTTCTAGACGCCGTTCCAGCATTAGGATGTCTTGATAACAATGTAATAACACATACATGCACAGAACAAAATCAGTTTATGCATTAAAGTGTCGTGACCACAAAATCAAGAGCTGTAAGGCTACTAAGAAGAAGTATGGCGATCTCGCGCCAGATTTTCGAAATTGAGTTTTCACGGAAATACATGTTCTGGAGTGAATACGCAAACATTATTTTAGCAAACGGTTAGTGTGTGTGTGTGTGTATGTATTTTAACAAAATATCTCAAAAATGTAAGTCGCAGGAAGCTCAAACTTGGTTTTCTGTTTAGGTTCTACCACCGCATCAGACACGAAGATTTCAGACAAAATCCGTCATCCAGAATTTATTGAATGTGTTTACAGTTTTACGTAATTTCCTTTAAACTTTGTATACTATATGAACACATACATATTCATCACTTTTATTTGGAATATTTTCCAGGGGCAATTGATTTTTTAGGAATCCTGTGAGAGCAGTAGCTTGATGCTTTCCTTTGAAGTAACACTTGAGATTATTTTAAACTTGGAATGGCTGCTGCATAGAACGACTTTTATACTGCATAGACTATAACTTTTATTTGAAACATTTGTATAAAAAACTTGGTTTTGGAAGGGTATTGAAGGCTGTCCGTTGGATTAAATTTCAATTTGCACAAGCTTTGTTGGTTGGCATAGCGTGTTGCATATAAGGCCGCTTAGGTATACAAGTAAAATCTCCACCATTATTTTCATGACCAGCCCAACTAAACATTGTAACGTTACCACCCCCACAGAAAAACCTTGTAGTAGTTTTCGAGAAAATTCCAAAAAACTCGAAAATTTATTCAGTAAAATCGCACTTCTGGTTATCAGATTTTCTTCAAATTTGGTATTCTCAATGATTCTATGTGTAATCATATTTATGGGTGTGAAGTGATATTCATAGTACTGAAGTGATACTTTACAGGATAGCTTAACGTTAACCAAGAACTCCCCCCAAGAAAATTGTCTCTAGAAAATGTTGGCGTTAGGTTTCACATGGTGTATGCATTCGGCTTATCGGCCAGGCAGTTTCCACGGTAACAAAACATAAACTATTTTTAAAGTGCTCGAGTTTATTTAAACCCGACGTTTTGGCAAGCATTCTTTGAAAATGTAAGCGTCACAAATTCCGCTCACCTATCTAAAATAATTTTTTTTTGGAAAGAATAAAAATAAATGATAAATTTGTATGTGTGTGAGTTAGCGTTCCATGCTTGAAGGAAATCGTTGTAGCCGTTTATGAGAAAAATCCAAAAACCTTATCTGACTTCCGGTCAATCGACTTTTTCAAATTTAGGATTCCAGCAATCTTTCCAATGTTTGTTAATATTGTGCATGTAGCAGATACCTATATTGTATTGAAATTGTGGTTTAGACTTAAGCTTTACGTAACAGTTTCTTCAGAACCTTCAAAAAATCCTTTTCTCTTAAAGATGTTTGAAATAAAAGTGATACTTGTTGATGAGTGTAGATAGTATTTGGAATTTAATGAAAATCGTTGCAGCTGTTTCCGAGAAAATCACGAAAAACTGAAAATAATTTGCAGTAAAGTCGCACTACGGTTGATGAATTTTGCCCGAAATGTTCATATCTGATGCGGTGGTAGTGCTCACATGGAACACCAAGTGCGAGCTTCCTGTGATTTTTCCTTTTTGAGATATTCTGTTCACACAAACGCGCCTTCCAAAATAACTTGGATGTAAACCGATGGAGGAACGTGTACCGACAACAAGTCGAGAAAGGAGTATCCTTGGCTTATAGGATTGATGATGCTTCTGGCCAGGCCTTGAGAAAGGTTGATATTCGACTTTTCTTCGAGAAGGGCAGGCTCTTCATCAGGTTGAAGAAGGAAGATGAGGAGCAGGATACAGATAGGCCTGACCAAGATGTCAGCAAGTAAGGTAGGTGTTTTTTTTCTCTTCACCAACCCGCTACCTACCGGGTACTATCAGGATCTAACTCTTCCAATGTTGACTTATGATTATAGCCGTTGACAGGGTAGATATGGTACAAATTAATTTGCAACATAGCAAAGATGCAACGGCTAATTTATGCGTTGTATTGCTAAGTTGCATACATATTTTATTCTAATACAAGAACCTTATGCCTATAAAGG
>JAAEAF010013378.1:0-18842 GCA_011037195.1 Triatoma infestans | reverse complement strand
CCCCCCCAAGATGGACGACAACTAGCTACAGTAACCTGCTCACATGAACAATCACATCTAAACCCTCTTGTTTAATATTTATCACTGAATTCAGGTTATTTTAAATGACATATTAATTAGCCAGTGCTAACTAATTCAAAACTACAATATTCTTGGGACAATGATTAAAGTTAAACTCTGTTTGTGTTTCGTAGTTTTTAATATTTAGTCTGATACTTTTTAAAATGAATGAAAATGTGAAATAAATAAAAAGAAATGTGAATGTATAAATAAATCAGAAATATCAGAAATGTGAGTGTAATAAGAGTGGGAGTGACTAGAATACTGTAGTTGTCGTCCATGTTGGGGTCACGCGTGTAAATAATTACCCGAGAAAATTCCAAAAAAAAACTCAAGTAACTTAGACAAGTAAATTGAAATGTTTTGACAATGGCTGTCCTTAGATTTTTACTTTCTCTTACTCCTACTAAGAGGAAGTATTGTAATCGTGTAAAATTTTCGATATCGAGTTTTCGCCGGAAATATCCGTTTTGAGGGCCCCGGAGTCCAAAAAAGTGTTTTTAGGGCAAATGGTCTGTGTGTGTGTGTGTGTCCGTGTGTGTGTGTGTGTGTGTGTGTGTGTGGTATGTATGTATGTGAACAGCATAGCTCAAAAACGAAAAACCGTAGAAAGTTAAAACTTGATATTCCATTTAGGCATCACCGTGGAATCTGACACTACGTTATCTGTCAAAATTCCTCAACCGGAAGTACCACTTTACTAGTTAGATTTTTTACTTTTTGCGATTTTCTTAAAAATGGCTCCGACGATTTTCTTTAAACACGAAACATCAACCACACATACAAAGAGCTACCCTTTATTAGAACATGTCTCCGTAAAATGCATTGAAAGGTACTTTGGGGAGGGTGGTTGTTTTCCATCTAAAGTGCTATTTCAGTTTATTAGACAATTTTGCTATCTAAATAATGTTAATTAGAATTAAATATGTTGTTGAAATTCCGAGTTTGAAAAAAATCGGATAACCGGAAGTGCGTTTACTTTACCACTTTACTAAATGATTTATTCACATTTTCGCAATTTTCACAAAAATGGCTCCGACGATTTTTTTGAAACTTCGTATATAAACTTAACATGCAAAGATCTACAACTTTTATTTATAATATTTCTCTGGGAAATTTCTTTTAAGAGCACTTTTAGGGGAGGGGTGGGGTTAGATTTTCATCAAAGTGGTATCCTAGTTCATTATACAATTCTATCATCCTACCCAATTCATTCATCCATTCAACATACCTTCCTACCCAAAGACCAAGCGGTAACGTAGAACAGTGGCAGCCATTGTTTATTTTGCTCGGTCTAACGAAAAATGAAAATAAGTCAAAAAATCTGGATGACGATGTGACTGCAGAAAACAGGAAAGCGGGTTCATCAGAGAAGCGAAAACTTTTCGTGTTAAGCGATTTCTGTTTCGTGTTAAACGGAAGAAAAAAAATGTATGAAATTACATAGTATTTTGTCGGCACTGCAGTATGATTTAGTGTTAATCGATTTTTCATATTAAACGTCTTCGTGTTAAACGTTTTTTTACTGTATTTTGTTCTCATACACACACACACACACCATTCACTTAAAAATATGTTTTTCAAACATGGTGGGGACTTAAAAACATGTATTTCCGGTTAAAACTCAATTTCGGAAAATCTGACATGATCACAATACTTCCTAAGAGAAATTGAAAAACCAATAAACCCAGTAATGATATCAGAGACATTTTCCGTGGTAGCCTGCTTCATTTTGTGGTCATCGACCGGTTTCGGGCGCTCGCCCATCTTCAGACAGTGTGCCAACACAGACTCGTATAGAGTAACTTAGTTTCACACTAAGGAGGTGTAGTGAAGTTTCCTCCAGATTCCCACAGAATCTGCATGAACTGTCACTTTCCAAACCCAGCTTCACTAGGTATCCTCTAAGTCAGCAATGCCCCATGAGGAAACCGATAAGAACGCGGAGCTTGTTCTTGCTCAATCCGATGCAAGCCTCCAATCTCCGTTGGTTATAATTTCCCAAGCAGAACTTAGCCTGCCGCAAACCAGGGAGGGAGTACCAGAGTTAAGATCTCCTCGTCTCCTCCTCCTATGTAAGTTCCTCCAACAGAAACTGATCGTTGACCCCACAAAAAGGTTCCCCACAATTATATCTATACATTTGAATGTGTATTAATATTATCTGGTTGGTAAAACAGATACTACGTATACTGAAGTGGTACTTTAGAGCAAAGCATGACGCTACTGTTGCCCCAGAACACTCAAAAAAATTCAATTGTTCGGGAAAAACTTTCGAATAAAAATGATAGGTATTTATGTGCGATTTAAACTAACATTATTTAAAATTAGTTTTAGGTTTAGTTTTTAAATCTACTAGTTATATATATTTAAATTTACTAGTTTTTAGATATACATATTTTTTTACAAAAACCATATCTAGGTATACATGATTGCGAGGATGTGAATGTTATGTGAAAAAGTGAAATAATGACTGGAATGTATAGTTATAAAATACTTAACTATAAAAATCGCTTAATTTTAAATGATGTTAGTTTAAATCGTTATTTAATTTAATTTAAATTTATTTTATATATTTTATATTTTATTTTGATTAGATATTTGTAAAGTAAATCTCCCTCCAACAACAGAGTTTAAAAATTAAACCACGTGTTGTTTCTATTGTAAGGAAAATTTTCCCTTTAACGACCCAAACACGTGTTTTCCCACCCAGCTGACCATCCACCCCTTGACCTAGTTTAAGAGTATAGTTTTAAATACAGTCAGTGTGAAAACTAACTCTGCTCTGTGCAAGTCTGTGTTGTCACACTGTCTGAATAACGCATCCTGAAGATGGGCGAACGCCCGAAACCGGTCGATGACCACAAAATGAAGCAGGCTACCACGGAAAATGTCTCTGATACTTTCCAGCTCTGCGGAACCAAACCACCACAACCAGTAATGATATATTACACATTTATTTGTCGGCCAATATTATAAAATAATTTGAAGTGAATTGTGTAAGAGGAACCGTAGTGACAATGTCTTTATATTTTGTACCGTTGTTTCGCATTGTTTATTAACTTCCGGTGAAGAAAAATTGAAGAAATTTCATTTTAGATAAATAATATTTTATATATATATATATATATATGAAAGAGATGTAGTTGACAGGAACACAATAGAGAGCGCGGCCTAGCGGTATTCATAGATGATGTCATGTGTGCCCGCGTCCGCTTGTTTTTTAGATAGCTGTAAGACGTCCTGACCCCCCCCCCCCCGACTCTCTTTACTTAATATCCATGCATAATTTCACTTTTATTCTCTCTATCACAATAACTATGCATGGTCTTTCTTTAATGTGCCTATATATCGAACTACTTCCTCATCAGTGGCGTATGTAATGGAAATCAAACCTCACAATGCGTCCGGGGGGGAGGGGGGCAACCAGCAGGATTTTTACGCTCTCTTATTTATATATTTTAATAAATTTAAAAAAGTTCCTTCTTTCGCGGCCAGTAGTCCCTCAGGAAATAGAAGATTAATTAACTAACAATCTTCAGGGGGTCCCTTCATTGCGACAAGCGAGGAGTAATATATACTATCTCTTATTACTAACAGGAAGTATTTTTTTTTTTTTTAATTTAAAGCGCGTCCAAAATCTATGGTCATTGGCGCCCGACCACTAAGTACAACTGCCTGCCCTCCGACGTGTTTCTCGCGATACAACAACTTGTCCATCATCGACGTGAGCTGTAGGCTCCACTAGGAAGAAAAAAAATCTGGGTGTGAACACTCACACAACTTTCTCTTACTCCAGTTCTCAAAATTATAATTGACAATATAATTTTATACTTTGTGTACCAAATTTCACGAAATTCGTCGAAAACTGAAAACTGTTCAATAAAAGCGCACTTCCAGTTTACTAATTTTCTTGAAACTCGGAATTTCCCCCATCTATTTATTTCTAACATATTATGGTTGGATGATAGAATTGTATAATGAACTAGGATAGCACTTTGATGAAAATCTAACCCCACCCCTCCCCTAAAAGTGCTCTTAAAAGAAATTTCCCAGAGAAATATTTTAAATAAAAGTTGTAGATCATTGTATATTTAGTTTAGGTAAGAAGTTTCAAGAAAATTGGCGAAGCGATTATTGAGAAAAAGTGAAAAAATCATTCCGTAAAGTGGTAAAGTAAACGCACTTTCGGTTACCCAATTTTTTTCAAACTCAGAATTTCAACAACATATCCGATTCTAATTAATATTATTTAGATGACAGAACTGTCGAACAAACTGAAATAGCACTTTAGATGAAAACCTAACCCGACCCCTCCTCCAAACCTGCCCTTAAATGAATTTTCCCAGAGAAATGTTTCAATTAAAAGTTGTAGCTCGTTGTATGTGTAGTTAATATAAGAAGTTTGAAGAAAATCGTCGGAACAATTTTTAAGAAAAACGCAAAAAAGTATAAAAAAAACAGCTAGTAATGTGGTACTTCCGGTTGAGGAAAGTTTCAACTTTGTGCGGTTTTTTGTTTTTGAGCTATGCTGTTCATATATATATATATACACTCTCTCTCTCTCACACACACACACACACACACAGACCATTTGCTAGAAACTATTTTTTTGGACACTCAGTGACCTCAAAACGGATATTTCCGGTGCCAACTCGATATCGAAAATTTAACACGATTACAATACCTCCTCTTACTAGAAGTAAGAGAAAGTAAAAAAAGCTCACAATTGAACTTAATATTTGAAGGTAACATAGTATGGTAAAGTAACACTTTACAGATTTATTTACTTTATTAATACATACGGGGTTGTATCCCTTTTTTAGTTAATTATTTCGTCATCAAACACGTCAAACAAAACAAACACTATACGAAACAGTGACAAATTACAGATATAAAAGAATAAAGTTAAAAAAAGAATTTATAAAAAGTGTGAATATAAAAATAATAGTGTTTAGAAGATATAAACATTATACAAATATAGATACGAATACACAACAAACAAATATATATACAAATAAATATAAGAGACAATATCTATAGTAAATTTCCCCGAGAAATGTTTTAAATAAAAGTTGTAAATCTTTGTATGTGTAGTTTATATCGAAGGTTTCAAGAAAATCGTCAGAGAACTTTTTTGAGAAAATCGCAAAAAAATTAATTTAGTAAAGTGGTAAAGTAAAACGCACTTTCGGTTATCCGAATTTTTTTGCAAACTCAGAATTTCAACAACATATTTAATTTTAAATAACATTATTTAGATGACAGAATTGTATAATAAACTGAAATAGCATTTTAGAGACAACCATAACCCACCCCTCCTCCCCAAAAAAGTACCCTTAAATGAATTTTCCCAGAGAAATGTTTCAATTAAAAATTGTAGCTCTTTGTGTAGTTAATGTACCGAGTTTAAAGAAAATTGTTGGAGCCATTTTTGAGAAAATTGCCAAAAAGTAAATAAAAAAACAACTAGTAAAGTGGTACTTCCGGTTGAGGAATTTTGACAGATAACGTATTGTCAGATCCCATGGTGATATCTACGCGGCATATCAAGTTTGAACTTTCTACGGTTTTTCGTTTTTCAGTATGCTATTCACATGCCCACACATAGACTATTTACTAAAAAAAAAACCACTGTTTTGGACTCAGAAACTGTTTCAAAACGGGATATTTCCGGTGAAAATTCGATATAGAAAATTTGACATGATTACAATACTTTCTCTTTACTAGGAGTAAGAAGAGAAAGTAATAAATTATTTTAGGTTATTCTGCTGAAATTATGGCAATTTCAAATATTATTTGTGTTTTCTCAATGTTATTGACGCTTTCATCTGGACTGCAATGTAACTATATCAACTACAATTGAAGTTGTGAACCCCATCTTTCTATAATTATGTTAGAGCACTCAAAAAAAAAAAAATTCTTATTGTAAAGAACATTTTTGTCAGTTTAATAATTTACGATTAAATAGATAATTCGATAAATACAAACTTTTTTTATTGTAATTATTTTCTAATTTTAGCAAATTCCTAAATAACAATTAATTGTAACAGTAAAAATAGTGTACGGTATTTCCTGGTGAGTCAACTTGCCTACGGAGAATAACCCAAGTTCTCTGTATACAATGTTGATCATGACGTGGCTAAACTGAAACCGGTTTTCCTAACGATTCGCCGAACTTACCTACAATAGTATACAACCATCTTAACAGAACGGCACTTCTTATAGACTAGTTTCTAGTGATTTATATATTATGGATAATGTTTTATTGATTATTTTCGAATAATATTTACAAAAAAAATTAAATCACTAAATGTAATATTAAGCGGCGTTTACACGATCAATAATATTGACAATACTTAAGAGTATTGACAATAATATTGATCGTGTAAAGTGAAAAAAATGTATTGATCGTCGGTATTGACAAGAGTATTGATGAAATTCAGATTTTCTATCAATACTGAGAATTGGAGGGGATATCGACAATATTATTGGTCAGTTCAATAGTTTTATCGAACGTTGCAACTAACCTGTACAAAACAAAAGCGATACTATTATAATAGGTTAAAGAATTCTATGTAATGAACATCTCCTATAATATATTAAAGTTGACTGGCCCAATTAATTTAAAATTTCCATTTTAAGAAAACATTTCAGTTTGAACTCTGACAATTGCACTTTAGAAAAATCGTATGAGTGTTTCGCAGTTAATTTAATTTTTTGTTTCAAAAAGGGTTTTTATATGCCATGCTGTTTAATATAGAGAGAAAATAGGCTTCTAACTTTCCTTCCGAATGGTAGGCATATTAAATCACTACATGTCTACATGAAAAATCAATCAAACAATTTTCCTTGTTTATGCCTGATTTTGGTGGAATGTTAGATAAAGATTTAGTATTTTGCCTTCTAAGGTGTTAATAAGAAATAAATGTATCTAAAACATGCAACACAAAATTACCAGAATTATATTATATTTTATTAAATATATCATTAGGATAAATGTTTATTTTCGATGTTTTATAAAGGAATTAATTAAGAGTGAACGATAGTGGAAGTAATTTAAATAAGAAACATTAGAGCTGTCCCCTTGAGTTTTCTATACAATATTAATAAAGTGAGCAGCAGGGTAAAGAGTTAACTATAACCATGGGCCAAAATAATAGCTACGCAAGCTTTAGAACGATTATTCATTTTTTAAAGATTAAAAAAAAAACAACTAAACTGATGAGTATAAACACGTAAATACACTCTCCTAGTGGCAGAAATAGTAAGTAGTATTGACAATAATATTGATCGTGTAAAGTAATGAAATATTGATAGTGGTTAGATGAGTATTGATGGAAATATTGTCAATACTGGTATTGACAATAATATTGATCGTGTAAAGTAATGAAATATTGATAGTGGTTAGTATGAGTATTGATGGAAATATTGTCAATACTGGTATTGACAATAATATTGATCGTGTAAAGTAATGAAATATTGATAGTGGTTAGTATGAGTATTGATGGAAATATTGTCAATACTGGTATTGACAATAATATTGATCGTTTAAACGCCGCTTTAATAATTAAAATTAATATTGTTATTTAAAGTTGTTTTCAATAGTGGGTAATTAATTAGTACTTACATTGGTAAGTACTTTTTAGATTAAAAAAAAAAAATCTGGGGTGAAACACTCATACGTCATTCACTTACGGAACTTAAATACAAGAGAACACTTAATCCAAATCAAATGGGGTTACTCAATTAAATTGAAGTGCACCAATTTACAGCGTACTAGGTGGGGAGTGACCAAGTTTTTTGATTCAGTTTTGTATTTCTCCGCTCTTCGAATCCTATGAATCTATAATGATTCGGATCCCATTACAACCACCAATTGTATTGAAGTGGTACTTTAGAGGGAAGCTTAACATTACTCTTTCCCCAGAATCCCGCCCCCCAAAAGCAATTTTCCCAGAGAAAATGTTTCAAATAAAAGTGATAGTGATGTGTGTAGATAGTATACAAAGTTTAAAGAAAATTGGATAATGAAGTGGTTAGTGGATTTTGACAGAAACTTTAGTGTCTGATGAGGTGGTAGTAGGTGAACAGAATACCAAAGTAAAGCTTCTTGTAGTTTTTTTTGGTTTTTTGATATATTTTATTCATTTTGCACATAGGTAGGGGGTCCTCGAAGCCATTCGTATTGAATGCGAAGTAAGTATTTTGGAACAGGTAGAGGAATTCAAATACTTGGGTGAATCATAAACCGAGAAGGCAGGATAGATCCGGAAGCACTGAATCGCGTAAGAGCTGCCAACCAAGCATGCTGCCAAATCAGTAACACGTTTATAGGTTAAAAAAATAGTAAGAAAAAGCAATGAAATTGACCGCCTTTAAGATAGCTGAAATGTTATTGGTGTGTGGTAGTATGTTTGTAGTAGTAGTTGGTGTAGCACGAGCGGTTTAGTAAAGGGCTTGTGAGTATATATGTTTAAGAGAGAGAAGTATCACAAAATGAGAAAGTAGTCACCACTGCTAACAATAAATATATTCCTATTAAAATAATAACTAGAAGTTATTTGCAAAGAATGTATAAATTTATTAATATATTGTGGAACAGGCACTCATGCTAAGAGAGCGAAAAACAAGTGTTCTGCTTGAATATCTACAACAGACTGTTCTTGTTTGAAAGCAGAATGCAGACTGTTGTGAAAGAATGCCTTCTCTTCATAGTTCAAATCCTCTCCTGCGAGAAGGGGGAGACAATGCTAACAAGGTTCTATGAACTCTAAAAGACAATGGCGGTCTTCTACCTGAACAGTCCCTTTTGCAAGCGAATGTCACATATTCTTCATAATTTTGATTATTTCAAATTAAATATATGTTTATATTTCTGGCATACATCACACAGCTTACCTACCATTTCTCCAGTATGGGGCAGAATCATGGTCCGCTGTTAGACAAGCACGCAAGCTGGGTCACAGCTATAGAGATGAGGTTTCTTTGTCATATTGAAGGGAGGCCTACGCGAGATAGAAATCAAAGAATAAGAAGTATCCATCAGAGACATTTTTCGTGATAGCCTGCTTCATTTTGTGGTCATCGACCGGCTTCAGGATGCGTTTGTCAGACAGTGTGATAACACAGACTTGCACACAGCAAATTCAGTTTACACACTGACTGGTCTTTTTAATTGTATTTAAAAGCTAAATTCTTAAACTAGGTCAAGGGGGACTATGTTGATGGTAACTGGGTGGGAAAAGGAACACTTGTTTGAGTTGTTAAAGGGGCAAATTTTCCTTAAAATAGAAACAACACGTGGGGGTCTAATTTTTAAACTCTTATGTTGGAGGTAGATTCACTTTACAATTAACTAATCAAAATAAATTTAAAATTAAATTAAATAACAATTTAAACTAACATAATTTAAAATTAAGCGATTAGAATAATAAAAATTAAATATAAAGATTAGAATATTAAAATTAAATATAAAAAAATACATAAACATAAAATAAACATACAAGCAATATATATGAGCAGGTTGTTAAATGACACTAAGCATATTTCGCATTTCACCCTTCAATTCACATACGCCATCCACGCACGCATGTATACCTAAATATGTTTTTTATAATTATGCATTCCACTCAACATTTCACCTTCTTACACAACATTCATATACCCAAAGATTTAAATACCCACATTAAGTATGCGTGCGTACATGGATGGAGTATGTGAATGTTGTGTAGAAGTTGAGTGGAATGCATAATTATAAAAAAACATATTTAGGTATACATGCGTGGGTGGATGGCGTAAGTGAATTGTGAAGGCTGAAATGCGAAATATGCTTAGTGTCATCAAACAACCTGCTCCTTGTATATTGCTTGTATGTGTATTTTATGTTTATGTATTTTTATATTTAATTTTTAATATTCTAATTTTTATTATTCTAACCGCTTAATTTTAAATTATGTTAGTTTAAATCGTTATTTAATTTAATTTTAAATTTATTTTGATTAGTTAATTGTAAAGTAAATCTCCCTCCAACAACAGATTTAAAAATTAGACCCCCACGTGTTGTTTCCATTTTAAGGAAAATTTGCCCCTTTAACAACCCAAACACGTGTTCCTTTTCCCACCCAGTTACCATCACCATAGTCTCCCTTGACCTAGTTTAAGAGTTTAGTTTTTAAATACAATTAAAAATACCAGTCAGTGTGTAAACTGAATTTGCTCTGTACAAGTCTGTGCTATCACAGTGTCTGACAAACGCATCCTGAAGATGGGCGAACGCCCGAAACCGATCGATGACCACAAATTGAAGCAGGCTATCACGGAAAATGTCTCTGATGCTTTCCAGCTCTGCGGAACCAACCACCACCACAACAAATAAAAAGTACCCTAGAAATGGAACCCTTAGTGAAAAAGATGGAGACGCGACAGCTGAAATGGTTTGGGCACGTCTGCAGAAGAGAAGAATGAATATAATAAGATGAGGTGTCTGATGGAGGTCAGAACTGCACGTAAACGGCTCAGAGGAGGACTAAGGATGGATTATCTACAATACATTGAGCGCCTAGGGGTAAAAACAGGACTATCGACGGCGTCCATGAAAAGAATGACTTAAGATCGAGATAAGTGGATAGATGGGTAGAGGCATAAATATACGGCCCGACGTTGAAAGGCACAAAAGTCTTTGGAAAAGAAGAAAAATGCCTTAGTTCTAATTGTTTTAATTGCATTTTAAGAGTTTCGTTCTAGATAAGCTAGAATGCTGGAATTGGAGAATTTGTTTTCTTACTGTTAGTTCACTCCTAAAATAATCCAGTTCAGTTCTTTATATTTTATTTTCCTTGTTTAATATCAAACTGCAATATTTAAATTGAATATATTCTCTCAAGAGTACACTTCCTTTGCGTTTAAATGCGCCCTTGGATTGTTATCATACCCAACATCCGTTCAACTTCTTGTTTCCCGATATACACTCTTAATTAAATCTATTGTTTCATTGTGAGATTTTTTTTTTGCCGCAAACTCTTTTAAAATTTAAAATTACTTCATTCAAACATATAAATATTGTATAATTAAAATAAAAATAAATTTTAAAAGAATAATTAAAATAGAACGTTAAAGAAACTAGTATCGTTGTTCTTTCGTATTTAATCAGATATGAAAATAAAATCTGACGTGAAACCCTCATACGATTTTCCTTAACTGCCCTCCATACAATTATAATATTGATTAATTTTCTTTAAATTTGGGAATTTTCACTCAGTTTCCCCAATGCAAGTACGTGGGCAAGGTGAAAAGTTCTCGACCTAGTAGTGAAAATGAATTTTTTTTTAATTTTTATTTTAATAAAATGCATTTATTTCTCAATGTAGCCTACATTTAGTTCAATACACTTTGTCCAACGTTTCTCCAATAACTGAATTTCGTCCATACAGGGCGATTCTGGAAAATCTTCAAAATATCCATTTACCGCTAATATTTATCTCTTAATTTGACCCAAAAACGTTTTCCATAAGGTTTGGGATTCCAAATTTCATAAGGTTTGGGAATTCATGAAAGTTAAAGGGAGCCAAATCTGGCAAAAAGAGAGTGTTTCCAACACTTCATAGTTCAAATCCCTCAATTTTTCCATTGCCTATGCACCTTTGTGGGCGGGTGCATTGTCCTGGTGAAAGAGAATTTTTTTTTTTGGGGGGCAAACCTGGGCTTTTCTCTCTATTTTGTTCATCTAGCTCATAGTTTCCCAAAGTGGTTCCTACGGACCCCTAGTGGTCCTTATGGCCGCTCAGGGGGTCTGTTGCAAATTAAAATTAATCTGGGGGTGCGTGGACAACATCGGAGGGGTCCGCGGAAGGTTATAATATGAAGTATTTTATGAATATAAAGTGAAATAATTGTGACCTATTCTCATTATTATGAAAGTTAAATTAATAACAATAATTAGATTGGTAGCGATTTTTACTTAAAATATAAGTGTAGATAGGTACATAAAATACAAGTAACGACAAGCATTGCACGGTGCGAGTCGGGTCTACCGCAGCCGTCTGTCTATATATCTTTTTAGGTTTAAACATGAACGGAATCTCGCTGCTGCATATAAGAACTCGTCTAAAATAATGGCACTGTAAAAGAGCCGTGCATTGTTCATAAGAATCCATACTAATTATAGGAGCAATTGATTGAATTATCCAAAGATGAGGAGCTGAAACCAAAGTTTGAACACCACTAATTCTGGTTACAAAATGGAGGTTACCAATTTTATATCCTGAAAAAATACTGTGTTTTTGTATTTTGTGTAACCAAAAGTTATAATTTCAATATTTACTACTTTAAATATCAAAATGTTTCATTTATATTTTATTTTTACGTCACCATTTCATTCAAGGCATCAAAGTTAAATTTTTTTTTTTTTTTTATGCAGTTATGTAGAGTTATTTATTTCCTTGGGGTTCATGGTCAGGTTTTTGCCATAAGAAGGGGTCCATGGGCACGGAAGTTTGGGAACCACTGATCTAGCTGGTCTAGAAGATGTACACAATTTCTCCATTAATTGTCTGACCCTTTGGCAGGTAGTCAATTAAAAGAATCTCTTTGGAATCCAAAAAAAAAAACACTAGCCATAAACTTTCTCTGTCTTTGCTTTGTTTGGTATAGATCCTCCGGCTTCTACCTACTGCTTGGAATGTTGTTTTGACTAAGATGTAAAGTGATGAACCCACGTTTCATCCGTCATAATAAATCGGCGCAGAAAATCGTATGGATTCTTCTTAAAACGTCACAAACATTGCTGTGAAACTCGTTTCCTCTTTTGTTTGTGATCAGCATTTAATAAATACGGCACCCATCTTGCACAAAGCTTTTTCATACTGAGTTCTTCGTTTAAAATGTGCTGTAACTTTTCTTCTGATCGGAAGTAACAGTGTTTGGCCGTCCTTCATGTGGAACATCTTCAATTGAAGTACGACCGACCATGTTTAAACTCAGCTGCCCTTTTTTTTTAACTGTTGATAATGAAGATGCAGACTCCTTTATACACTTCCACCAACTTTGGATGAATTTCTGTAGGCGATAAACCATACAAAACGAAGAATTTTATGACAGAACGGTATTCAAGTTTATTCATTTTATCAAAAACACATAACACGCTTTACTTTGAACAGCCGTATAAAACAAACTATTTGTCTGATCAAATTTACTTTTGCAACAAGTGTGCCAACATAACAAAACACAGTAATTTCATTTGTAGCAGTGCCATCTATGGGATAGGCTGAGAACTTTTCACCTTGTTCTAGTATTATGAAGGTGATGGACACGCCAAGAAATCCATTTTCTTGCAAAAATATTTCAAATAAAAGTGATAAGCACTTATCTGTTTAGACAATATGTGCAAAAAAAAAAAAGAATGAAATACCTGGTAAAAATTTAAATGATTTTCGTATAATTTTAAGTGAACCTGTAAATTTTACAAAACAATTAACTGTCATTTTCACATTCTCTTACGCCTAGTAAGAGGAAGTATTGTAATCGTGCCAAATTTTTGGTATCGAGTTTTTTTTTTATTAGGAAGTTGCATTATTTTTTTATTATTATTATTATTATTTAATTTCAGGTGACAGATTTCGTAACTGCCAGAGGACATCCTTCTCAACCTATATGTGCATGCTGGTGTCCATCATAGACTACCACCTTTAGAACTAATGAAACTCTAACTAACAGGGCATTTGTTTTGTTTTCTGTTTTTTGTTTTTGTTTTTAAATCTGTTCAAGATAATTATGTTACTGAATCATTCATCGATACGGCTGTATTTAACCAACAAGTCTTTCCACAACTCAATAGATTAACGATAATTTCTTGGAGCGGCATCATGGAATTTAGAAAATAATAATTAGTGTTACAGACAAAATTATCTCAAGATTTTCAAAAATATATTTACGTAATTATTTTATCATTCGGCCACAAACTTTCCTTTTTTTTAAATGTGACACAATGTAGTATTGAAACTAGATTACTGGTCTTAATTCATTAAAGAAACATTAGTATGTCCCAAACTATTTCAGTTGGAAAAAAATCTGGTGTGAAACACTCACACAACTTTCTCTTACTCTAGTTTTCCAAAATTGTACCTAATTGGCAAATTTTATAGTTTGTGTACCAAATTTTTATGAAATTATTTGGAGTTCGTCGAAAACTGAATATTATTCAGTGAAAGCGCACTTTTAGTTACTAATTCTCTTGAAACTCGGAATTTTGGCCATCTATTTATTTTCTAATTAGGGAGTTTTGTTTAGAGTGTGTTATGTAATCTCACTTCGTCTCCGCTTTTTTTGTCTTTCTAACTGGTTTAAACATTAAAGTGAAAAGTGAAATTCGATTATATGCTCCTTTAACTATCCTTAGTGTGCTACTGAAATTTAAAGAATTTTCATCAAGTGGTTTTGATAATATTTATGATTGAACGTTTAAAGAACTTTTTATTAATTTAAAATAACAAGTACGGCAATTCCACTTGAAGGGGATTTGTTAAAGAGACAGAAAGTGCTGTGGGTGGGAGTTCGCCTTTTTCTCTTCTTATGTTATGGAAGTTCAAAGAATATTTACTTCGCTGGCATAATAATAAACATTTTTATAAATCATGCAAGTTAACAACATTATAATGAAGTGGCCCATATAATTTTGTTAAAATAAAATTGACTTTTTCTTTTATTTTTTACTACATCACGAAGTTTTTAGTTTATTTAGTTTTTCGATTTTCTAACTAATTATTCTAATTGGAGCGCTAATTTGAAGGAAAAAAAAAAAAGAAAAAATATTCTTTAACCTTCTATGTCGGATAAATTCGATCATCTCTCAACAAGTTCTTCAAATATTAATTTGAAAAGAGTTAGAAATTCCCCTGATTCTCTCCATCGTTTTTCTAAGAAAGCTTCATCTCTGATAAAATTGATATGCCTAATACTAGTGGCTCACTAAAAATTACGTCACCCTCAGTTTCGTAACATTCTGGCGACCGTGGCAGGACAAATAATTAAAGTGCTCTAAGTCAATCAATAGTATTGAATTTAATTATCTAGTTTTGAACTTTTTTCCCATTCATTGAACTTTATTTTTATTTTAGTGGTTTATGAATTTTATAATTCTATTGTACGTGATAAAACCGGGATTTAATCATATTTTGTTTTTCATTTCATCAAAAAATAAATAAATAGAATGGATATATTAAAATAAAAAAGAAAGCCTATACGTATTGCTTTTATAAGAGTAGCTAATAAATTACAAAAGGAGTTAGATGATGAAGAAAAATTAATGAATCTTGACCAAATTGAAATTTATATGGAACAGCTAACTGAGAAAAATGATAAACTTACTCAAGTTCAGGAACTGATTCTGAACTTAAGGCTTGAAGGTGAGAATTTAGATGAGAATCACGAAGGCGAGTATGAAGAGGCTGATGTATACAATGACAGATTTACAGATTTGATGGTGAGAAGTAGATCATTAATTAAATCTAAGCAATTTAAGGTAGATGATAACAATCAAGGGAAGTGAAAGGAAGGCGAAAGAGCCGTTTCAAGGTCATATAAGTTACCCAAGATAGATTTAAGAAAATTTGATGGTGAGTTGAAAAATTGCCTGGGTTTTGGGGGGCAATTTAAGAAAATATATTTAGATAAAAGCATGCCTCCTGAAGATAAATTTCATTATCTAATACAATGCATGGTACCGGGTTCTAAAGGCTGATTTCCTAGTCAAAGTCTATCCAGCTACCGCCGAAAATTACCCTAAAGCGATAGAACAACTACAAGATCGATTTGGGAAGACTGAACTGTTGGTACAGGTTTATATAAGAGAATTAATTGCGTTAATTCTGGGAAATGTGGAAAATGGTAATGTAATAATCTTGCCACTCTTTATGACAGTTTACAGAGCCATCTTAGATCACTAGAAAGTCTGGGACGTTCCAAAGATCAATTTTCGGATTATTTATGCCCTCTAGTTGAATCATGTTTACCCAATGATTTGTTACGACTTTGGAAAAGGGCATGCAGGAACAGGAAAATGATCAATCAGAAGGTACATTAGAAAAGCTCATGACTTTCATAAAGAAAGAGGTTGATGGGGAAACGGCTGTCCAGCTAGCCCATACTAGTCTTGGTATTAAAGCGGATATGCCAAACTCTATTAGAAGAAAGGCCAAAAACTACTTTAAAAATACGGAGAAGATCGAAACTGCTGCCACCTTGATTTCCTCTGGTAGGAAGCGGGGTGTAAGTCTAAAGAGGCAAAATGCAAGCTGTCTTTTTTGTGCAAAATTCCACAATAGTCTTTCTTGCTATGAAGCACGAACTAAGCCTCTGGAAGAGAGGAAGAAGATGGTTTTAGACAAAGGAGCTTGTTTTATTTGTCTGAAATGTGGACACAGCGCCAAGCAATGCAAAATTTCTAGTCGCTGCCTTTTATGTTTAAGGAAGCATTCAGTAATTTTATGTCCAGATTTACCTGTTACGAACAAAGAATGTGCGAAAGAGAGCATGAAACAAGAAGTATCCACTAAATTATATAATCAAACACGTGCACAAGTCATCCTGGGCACCTTACTAACGAAGTTAGAGCATGGATCCGAGGAAATTGTTATAAGATGTTTACTTGATACGGGTTCACAAAGATCCTATATTTCTGAACAGATAGCTGACAGATTAAAACTGACAGTGGTGAGAAAAGAAACTATGGTACATGGGTTGTTTGGTGGTTATGAAACGAGACTGCAAACACATAATGTACACAGAGTTTATCTGTGCAGCAAGCACAATGCTTACAGATGCAATTTTGAAACTTTGATTCAACCTATTATATGCGGCAAGATGGGAGTTTTAAACGAAAGGGAAACCGAAGCAATTACTTCAGAGTTTGGCATCCAAACTTACTACTCGGCCTTTAACTTACTACTCAGGAGACGCCGATGAGTTGATACCGCTAACACCCGCATTATTTTTGCGGGGATGTCAAACATGAAGTAGAGGACATCAATATAATTGAAACCACGCATTTACAAAGTAGAGTGAGGTATCGCCAGAAACTATTTCAACTGTTGAAACAACGGTTCAGACGAGAGTATCTTGGCCAACTAATACAGGCAAGAGCCAGGTCAGAACGTTCAATAAAAGTTGGCGAGATTGTTATCTTGGGTGATGATCAGCATAAACGAATAAGGTGGCCAATGGGAATTGTAGTTCAAATCCATTCCGGAGGAGACGGCAAAATTAGATGTACCAGCATTAAAACGACCCAAGGTGTGCTTTTGAGACCCGTTGCAGATATTATACCCTCTAGAGATGTCTGCCAATAAATATTGGGTGAAAACCATAGGATTTTGTGCGAAATCTTTACATAAGAGTTGTTGTGATTGGTTCCGCAGTGCTAGAAAGCATCAGAGATATTTTCCTTGATAGCCTGCATCTTTTTATGGTTATCGAGACCGCTTTCGGGCGTTCGCCTATCATCAGGATGCATTTACCAATCAGTGTGATAACATAGATTTGCCCACAGCAAATTTACTTGATACACTCCAGCAAATTTAGCTTATCAACTAAATTTGCTGTAGGGAAGGGGACAGCTAAATGGTTAGGGTACTGGACTCCCACGCGGAGGACTCGGGTTCGAGTCCAGCTGTGCTAGCCTTAGATTTTTTCTTCCTAGGAGCCACTACACTCACCGTCTGGTGATGGACAGTGTTGTTTGTAACGAGATAACACTGTCCGGAGGCCGGCAATGCACTGAGAAGGCTCCGGGCGCCAATGACCATAAATGTTGACGTGCATTAAATAAAATAAAAAATTTACTGTATGCAAATTTATGTTATCACACTGTTAGACAAATGCATCCTGACGATGGGGGAACGCCTCCAAACCGGTCGATGACTACAAAAAGAAGCAGGCAAATATATACCACGGAAAATGTCTCTGATTAACTGAAAAAGCCTGATATCTCAACCTGATTACTTTATTCGTCTCCAATTTTTTAGCTAAGCATATCGTGATTTTTAATTGCGTTATTATAAAAATTGATTTCATATAGATCTGATCCCTGATCAGTTTAAAATGTTGTCCCGATTATTTTGGATAAAATTCTCCTTTTGAGCGGGCTAATTATTCTCATATTTTAATACTAGTGATCCACTCGAAATCAGCTTCGCGATCTATGAAGGAGATTACCTATCTCAAAGTAGGTTACCGCATGTTTAGCTCACATTTTTGTTGGCCGCACTGTCACAATAAATTGAATATTGCAAATGTTAAGTTCCAATGACAAAGCAAAGAACATTTTTTTATAATAAATCTTTTTCTAAAATCTCATATACCACTTTCACCCATAACTTCTTTTATGGTCAATTTCATTGACCATAAGTGCCATATGAATTTATCACTATAACAAGCTTAGTAAAAACTTGATTATGACAGCAGAACTAGTGAAAGGAACATAATGTAAACTTAAGTATTTAGCAATTAGTAAATTTTTGAAAGTAATAATGGCAAATTACTACGAAGTAATTTATGTGCTAGTGTTAACACTTTCGCCATCTAACTAATCATATTCAAGAGTTTATTTTGTATGTAATTTCTTATTTTTTGTTTCTTTCAAGATATCTTTTTCCTCCAACTTTATTAATAAATGAAGGACCATTTCCGTTCTATGATGTCTCTTATGGGCTGGTCCATATAGGAATTTATTTCCTATTTCTCAGAGATGTTTCATTGCAAGCAACCTCAATTTTTTTTTTTTTTTTCTG
>JAAEAF010013371.1:0-28364 GCA_011037195.1 Triatoma infestans | reverse complement strand
ATTCCTCAACAAGAAGTACCACTTTACTGAATTTTTTTTTTTTTTTTACTTTTTTGCGATTTTCTCAGAAATGGCACCAACGATTTTCTTTAAACTTTGTATATCAACTACACATACAAACAGCTATAACTTTTATTTGAAACATTTCTCTGGGAAAATTGATTTAAGGATACTTTTAGTGGCGGTGGTGGGGGAGCTGGGGTAACGGTTTCCTCTAAAGTGCTACTTCCGTTTATTACACTATTTCATCACCTAAATAATATTAATAAGAATTAAATATGTTGTTGAATTTCCGAGTTTCAGTAAAGAAAATTAGTAAACCGGAAGTGTGTTTTTGAATCTTGTAAGAGAAAGTTGTGTGAGTGTTTCATACCAGATTTTGTTTTTATTTTTCTGAAAATGGTTGATTTTTTTTAATTCGTTAATTCTTTTTATTACGTTTTCTTCTTTGGCTTTTTTTAGTTGTGCTATTATATAATTTGTATAAACAGATTTATTTTTAGGCTATTTTTAATTTCTTGAAGGAAAGTCTTATTTTTCATTATGTAACTCTTGGTTTATAAAATACAAGACTTTCCTTCTATAAACCTATTTATAAAAAGTAATTATTTCATTACAAAAACTTTAAAATTTTACACTCTTAATAAAACTATTTTTACAAGCTGGAGTATCATTTTTTTTTATTTTTTTTTTTGTTTTTATCCATGCTTGAAATGAATGGCTAAAATCTCTCGTCTACAAAAGTGAACCGGTAGAGTTTAAAAAGGTTTCTATTTGCATTTTGTTAAATAAAAGTTAAAACAGAGGTGATAGTCCGCTTCGAATGAATAATCCGCTGTGATGTAGCTATGATAAAAATTAACTTTTCTTTTTTTTTTTATAAAATTATACTTTTTGACACTTAATGCATTTAGAATTAAATTTTATGCCAATTTAATTGCATTTAAACTATACAGAAAGGTTGACGTTTTTAATTTCTAGCGCCTAAACGTAGAATTAAATTTTATACATGGTCACTATTATGTCTACTTATATTTGACATTTAGTAGCGCATAGTCGGGTACCGAATATAATGCCTTAACCAATCAAAATAATGTTTTGTATTTATTAAAACATGAGAAATTAGTACCCATATTAGGCATTGATGCATCTCCATCAAACACAAGCAACAAGTAAATGGATAAGGGCATTTAACATTTATTTCACATATATCTTTAAGAATAAGAAGCCATGTCCTATCATGCATATTGGTTGGGGAGGGGGGGATCTGTCGAAAGGCTGCTAGAGTATTGGTTGTTTTTTTTTTGTGGACACTCGTGACTTCAATGATCTCAAAGTAGTATTGGCTCTCTACAACTCATTTGTCAGAAGCATTATTATGCTGGAGAAACGATCTACAAGAATGTTGTTTTTAAACTTTAGGCTATACAATCTCCCACTGCATTCGAGTTTTTAACAAGAAGTTTTCCTACAATGGTTCTAACTTGAATGCTTTGGAGTGAAGCTGTTTTTGAAGGAGTTATTGAATAATGATATTGACTATCTGGAACTACTTGTGTCTTTCCTTTTCATGTGTTATCTCGCAGATTGCGCCGAATATTATCCTTGTTTTTCTTCTTTTTTTTTTTTTATATAAACTCATATAAGAGCTAATAGAGTTTTATTTCAGAATTTATAAGGAATTTAACGATTATATTCCCGGTTTATGTTGATCTTTCACACCTCTCTCGACTGATTATTACGAAGTATTGGCTCGTGCCGTTGTTAATATACTGTAAAAAAAATAAATAAAATATCAACTAACTTAGAATATATTTACCAACTAAATAATAATAAATAGTATTACTAATTTACAAGGGACAGATCTTGATTTCCCCCAGCTTATGATAGGTATATACGTTACGTTTCATGAGACATGGCGGATGAAGTAGAAGTTGGGCGGATTGCCAATGATTTTTTTTTGTTGTAGGCATGATAATATGCTGTCAGCAATCTATTAAACTGTAAAATTAAGTACAATCCAATAAAAAAAGAAAATCTAGTGTGCAACACTCACATAACTTTCTCTTACTCCAGTTTTCAAAATAGTAAATTGACAAATTTCATAGTTAGTGTACCAATTTAATGAAATTCGCCAGAGTTCGTCTAAAACTGAAAAAAACTGTTCAGTAAAAGCGCACTTTCGGTTTACTAATTTTCTTGAAACTCGGAATTTTGCCATCTCTTTATTTCTAATTAATTTTGTTTTGGATGGTAGAATTGTATAATCAACTATGATAGCACTTTGCGAAAAACGTAACCCTACCCCTTCCCCCCCCCAAAAGCCCCCCTTAATGACTTTACCAGGAGAAATGTTTCAAATAAAAATTGTAGCTTTTTATATGTGTACTTTACATTCCCATTTTAAAGAAAATCGCTAGAGCCGTTTTCGAGAAAATATCAGAAAAACTGAAAAAAACTGTTCAGTAAAAACGCACTTCCGGTTATCTGAATTTTTTTCAAACTCGGAATTTCAACAACACATTTAATTCTAATTAATATTATTTATATAACAGTATTATATAATAAACTGAAATAGTAGAGGAAAATTAAACCCCACCTCTCCTCCAAAAGTGCCCTTAAATGAATATTTCCAAAGAAATGTTTTAAATAAATGTTATTGATTTTTGTATGTGTAGTTGACATAGATAAAGTTTGAAGAAAATCGCCAGAGCCATTTTTGAGAAAATTACAATAAAGTGAAAAAAAAAACCATCAGTAAAGTGGGTACTTCCGGTTGAGGAATTTTGACTGATGACCTACTGTCCGGATCCCATGGTGATACCTAAACGAAATATCAAGTTGAATATTCTGGCATTCTTCATTTTTTATGCTGTTCACATACATACACAGGCCATTTTCTAAAAACCACTTTTTTGGTCTCAGGGGACCTCAAAAACGGATATTTTCGGTGAAAACTCGATATCGAAAATTTGACACGATTACAGTATTAGAAGTAAGAGAAAGTAACAAGCAGTACAAGATAAATTTAGTAAATGTTGAACTTAATTATGTTTCTTTTTATTATTCAATAATATGTTGAGCAGACATGCTGAAGAGTTAACCACAATTCCAGAAGTGTTGCTCGTCGCCGGACAATAGCTTCTGTGAACAAGTGCTTACTAGGACAATAATCAAAAGACAGCTCCTCTAGATAAGTGCTCACTAGCATAGCCATATAGTTTCTTCTGATCATATGCTCGCTATGAGAGTTGCTTGCCATAAAGTTCCTTCCTCTGAACATGTTGTACTCGCCAGGACAATTCTCGTTTGATAGTGGCTAACCAGAAAATAATAATATAACTCATAAGTATTACTTTCATATAAACCTATTTAATTCTTATATTTTCCTTAAATATAATCAATAAACAATAATATATATTATTCCTTTGATATATTGATTGAATATATTATTAATTAAACATTTCTGAGTTTAGTAAATTTACTTATTCAAACAAAGTTAATGATAACATTAATGTTTGGAATATGTTTAACTATTGCTTAATTACTGTCATTTAGTATCGATAGAGAGTTGCTTAGTGATATTAGTCAAAGTTGTCAATAAAGCTACATGTACCCGTGAATACTACGATGTATGTTATAATGTTTACAAGGCTTAACACAAGCCATCAACACAAATTAGTACCTGGTAATGTTCTCTATTAATAAACACTCCAATCCATAATTCTGTGATCATAATTTACTCTTAATTAACTGATTTACCAATACTGCTATTTGATTATTTTGCACACAAAAAAAAAAGAGACTGTAAACAGTTAATTAGCTAATCTTCTGAAGTAAAATACGAACACATTCCATGCAGCTACCTAGGAGTTACGTTTCCGATGTAGATTTTCTCTGCGGATTGCTCTTAATAAAAATGTCTGACATAAATCATCTACAAGTGTAAAAAAAAAACAGTTAGTTTGGTGATGCTCCTTGATAATTTATCACAAAAAATTCCACAAAAGTACCGGAAACGTACAAAAATTTGATTAAAAGATAGCGCTAGTATCAACGATATTATGCGTTAGTATCACCTCTTTGACTGCTTTGTGGCAAAAGCCTTTTATCTTAAAGAAACGTTTTTTCTGGATCTTTTAAAAGGCTTTTAAAAAACCAATGTATCAACTAAATTTGCTCTGTGCAAGTCTACATTGTTTTGACAAAAACATGCTTACGATAGCCGAACTCCCAATGACCACAAAAAGAAGCATCTTATCGAATTATTAATTAAAGAAGATGATTTATTTCTATTTGAACTGATGTATGAAGTTTCATTTATTTTATTGGAAATGAACGTAACTTCTATATATCTCATCTACTCAATTCAGGTAGATTTAAACATTTTATCTGATATTTTATATTGATTTTGTTCCTGATTGGTTTCGGATTTTCATCCATCGTCAGAGCAAATTCACCAAGTTCGTGTAGAGAGTTTACTTCAACGTAATGTTTCTGTTACACTCACACTTATTGGTTGTCTATATGTGGGGAGGTTATAAGGTTATGTTACTATGTGTGTGTCTTTCATGACAAAATGGAATTATTATAAATTATGATTAGACATTAGAAAATAGTGTATAATAAATAGCATGTTTTGAAGAATATTTTATAACTAAATTTTGTTGTTAAGTATGCTCAGTCTTTTATCAAGTCATTTTTATTACGGGAGTGCGATAATAAACATTGAGCATACTTAAAAACACTATTAAAATTTAGTTATAATGTATTCTTCAAGACATGCTATTTATTATACCCTATTTTCTAATGTCCAATCATAATTTATAATAATTCTACTTTGTCATGAAACAGACACACACAGAGTAACATAACCTTATAACCTCCCCACATGTATACAACATACAAGTGTGAGTGTAACAGAAACATTAAGTTGAAGTGAACTCTCTACACGACCTTGGTGAATTTGCTCTGACGATGGATAAAAATCCGAAACCGGTCAGGAACAAAATCAATATGCATGCTATGACGGATAATACTACCAGACGTTAACCTGCATTGCGGACCCACCCACATTTTCAATAAACATTTTATTTTTATTATTTTTATAAACAATAAGCCAATCAACTCCTTTGTACTCACAATCATCTATCCATTAATATATATCTTTAATTTATTTATATCAGTTTTAAAATTTAAATAGTTCGCTTTTCAACGCTATGGGGATTAGCATTTAATGATATTCCGTTAATTAAGATAATAAACTAATTTAATTTACTTTTGTTTATAGTTTTGTTTTTATTTTTCTTAAAAGAAAGTTTTAGTTTATGATTTTATTTGTTTATATCAAATTATTTGTGTCATTTATAAATGTGCCAAACCTCCTGCAGTATTTATAAAAACGAAAAGAACATAAATACAGTATTATTATTATTATACTTCTTTGGGGAGGGGGGACATTAACTATGTGGTTATTAGCGCCTCCCAATCATTATTTGCTTTCTCTTACTATAGCGGTTCGATCTGGCATGACACATGCTGCTAACCTCATTGGCTTCTTACACAACACCTTGCTGAACAAGGCAGGGTATAACCCTAGCTTCTTGAACCTTTCCACACGTTTCCCCACTTATATCATCAATATAGTCGACAAGGGGCAGTATTATTATTATTATTTTTATTTTATTTTAATATAATTATTATAGTTAATAAAAGTAAAAAATACTAAGGAAATATCAACCGGCAGTTTGTCATATTATTTCTATTTATAACACTAGAAATATTTAGCTTGTTAAGAAAGTTAGTGAACCTCTAAAACTATCGACCCGACACATTTTCTGCTTTACAACAAACTAATTACTAGATGGAAACAAAACGTTGATAAACTGCCAAAAATGGATAAATGCCAAACTGTACTATATATGTCGTTTCCAATTAATTACAAGAATTGACAGCCTTCTTCCATTCTATACACAAACAACTAAATTAATAAAATTTATTACTATTTAGTTAGCGTTGGTTAGCCATTTTTATTTTTAGAAAAATATTATTGTCGTTAATACTTATTTCTAGTTTTTACAACTTTATTAGCTTCGGGATAATTTTAAAAATGTAAACTAATTGTTTTCCTCTGAAAGTAAAGTCGGTGTTGACCCAGCATCGTGAGAAAAAATGGGAAGCTAAAGTTAGTAGCCGCCCTAGATAGCGAAGGTCAGAACTAAACGGCGAGAAAACGCGGCGTGCTTACCACACGCCCCGCATATCGCCGTCTAGCAAGCCTTGGTCCTTTATGGACTGTTGTGCCATAGGTTAGGTTAGGCTAATTTTTACACAGCTTTGTGGAGGGAGTTTGTACTAGCTGTGAACGAGTGCAGACACGCTTAAAGTGCTCTCTATATTTTTTTTATTTTTTCTTGGGTTACACTTTATATTTTTCCGAAAAAATTGGCAGATAGTGGTATAGAGTGGTGTTAGTTATTGTGGTGAAATTTAGTTGATTTTCATCAAGTACTTTGGTAATTATCAGTGAATATCTGCCAAGAAAATTAATAGTGAACAGTGAGGACAGAGCCAGTTGCTAGTGGTGGGGGATACGCTGTACTGTAAGTGTGTATATCTGTATGTACGTAGCAACAAGCTTCTTATTGTTCAACTAATCTTCCCATATAAACATTTCACTCTTTCAAGACAAAATAAATTTCTGTGTTTATTTATTAGAAATTATTATGTAATGTGAAATTTTATAGTATATATAATATATATGTAAAAGTGAATGTTCCTATTTCATCTGTGCCGCTTGGGTGTGTGCGATTAAATAAACATATGGTTTACAGTGAGTACTTTTGTATAAAGAAGTAGCCATCATTTTCTGTATTTTTAATTATTATTTGTTGTTTCACCGAGTATTATATTGTATTGACTATAAAAACCGATTTTTGTTTAAGGTAACTTTATTTCATAATTTAACAATATTCTGTATTTTATTATAATCTTTTGTATTAATTGATATTCAAATAATATTTGTTTAAGGATCAATCGATCTATAGTCATTGAGGAACCACATTCCCTTCCCACATCATTCGCTTCCCACATTATAAATCGGTTTTTGGTCAAGCGAAAACCACAAGATGCAGCCAGTACCAGTACGGATCCGATTCGAGTTGGATGAAGATAGGGACAATTCTAAAGTAATCAACGTTATATCAATTCGGCTAAATTCAGAGACGACCACGTATGTTTTTCCTACACAATACCAATGTTCAGAATATCATAAGGAATTATTTACTATTAGTACAGTTAGGAATGCATGTAAAGCACTATCAAAGAAAGGCCAGTTTCGCAATATAACAGTTACTTTACCTTCTAAAATAGTTCCGCTGTATTTGGATGATAACCAAAACTTTATGTTTGAGGATATTTATTTGGAGGAGTTAGTCGACGGATGCCAAATAGCCAAATATCAGAAACTTCCGTGGACAATCAAACAGAGTTAATAAAAATAATTGAGAGACTGTCGGCGAAATTGGATGCTAATGAGAGGAAACAAGTAAATATATCCCAAATTCAAAAACAGTTTGTTTTACAGAAATTTCAAGGTAAGGAAAACGCCATAGAGTGGATAACATTGTTTGAAAAAGAATGTGATAGGTGTGACGTAATCGCCGATGAAAGCAAAATACAAGTTTTGCGCCTATTTTTAGAACAAAATGCTACTGAATGGTACAGTTCAACTTTGTGTAAACTGACTTTACAAGGAAACTGGAAGGATTGGCGTGACTCTTTTATACAAATATATAGTGATAAAAGTTGGCGATCTGTACATTATGCTTATAGTTTCAGGTTCATCAATGGTTCACTATTAGATTATGCATTGAAAAAGGAACGTTTGCTATTAGAAACGGAACCTAAGATGTCAGACAGGTCACGAATAAATCATATTGTCTTCGGGCTTCCATTCTACATCCAGGACCGTCTAGATAAAGAGGAATTACACACTACCGAACAACTAATGAATCAACTACAGAGATATACACAGATATATCCTAGGACAAAGAAATCTTAGGTAAGAACACAAACCTTTGACACTAAATCGGATACTTATTCTTCTGAAAGAACAAAGCAGAGGCCTATCCCAAAACAACCATGTACTATCTGTGAGTCACATAGATACCCAGGGCGTTTTCATCCTATTGAATATTGTAGAAATAAGGGACAAATTACGGAGAATAAACGGGTAATCTTTACTACGATTAATGAGAGGGTGGCTGATGCCCAACATGAGCCAAAAAACGTAGATACACACCACTTATTCGATTAAATGTTACAGTTAACAATACCAGAGTTACGGGAATCTATGACAGTGGATCTAACGTAACACTGATAATTTCTAAACTTATAGAAGATATAAAAGATAAGATGTTAAAGAATGAGCAAACATTTAAGACAATTAGTGGTGTGCAAAAAAGCTATAATAAGATAAAATTGCCTTTGAAGATTCATAAAATAGAACAAGAAATAGAAGTTTATGTTATAAAAAATGATGCTTTTTCTTATGATGTGTTATTGGGATTAGATGCTATTCAGAAATTTCGTTTACTGCAAGATGATAAATTGAATATTCTCCAAAGAGTTAACGAAAATAATGTCGAAATAATTAACGATTTAAATAAAACAGATATTCACAGACTGAATTATTGTGAAGACGAATACTCTGTATATTTAGATAAATTACATCATCTAGACCAAGAAAAGAAAACAAAACTTTTAGAGCTAATAATTGCAAATTCAGCAATATTTGCTAAACACAAATATGATGTGGGAAAGGTAAAGAATCATGAGGCTCACATTAAACTCTTGGAAACTAAATACATTTCAAAGAAACCTTATAGATGTTCGATTCCAGATAACCAAGAAATAGAAAGCCAAATAACCAAGTTACTTGAGGCGGACTTAATAGAAGAATCTGCATCTCCATTTGCAGCACCAGTAATTTTAGCTTACAAGAAGGAAGAAGGGCGACGCTTCACGTTTATGCACTAAAGATCTTAACAAAATTTTAGTGCCAGAATCTCAACCGTTTCCAATAATTGAAGATATTATAGTAAAAACGAGGAACTGTAGATGGTACTCAGTTTTGGATATTTGTTCCGCTTTCTGGTCTATACCAGTAAGACCGAAGGATCGCCCTAAGACTGCTTTTGTTACTCAAACTGGACATTATCAATGGAAGAGACTACCTTTCGGATTGAAAATTTCAACAGCAGTTTTTCAACGTGCTCTGGCTACGACAATTCGACAGCATCGTCTTCAGGATTTTTGTACTAATTACATCGATGATATCTTGGTATTCTCTGAAAATTTTGACGAACACCTTAAACATATCCACCAATTGCTACAAGCGATTCAAGAGGAGGGATTCCGATTAAAATTATCCAAATGTAATTTTGCACAGTCATCAGTACAATACTTAGGCCATATAATCAGTTATAACACAGTCAGTCCTCATCAGGATAACCTGAAATCAATTAAGAATTTTCCTAAACCACAAAATAAAAAAAATATTCGTCAGTTCTTGGGGAAAATTAATTTCTACCATAAGTACATCCCAGACTATACGAGACTGCTAGAACCCCTTCATAACCTTCTGCGAAATAATATACAGTTTCTATGGACGCCTGAATGTGATACGACATTCAGCAAAATAAAAGATTATTTATGCCAAAGTCCAATTTTATCAATTTTTGATCCAAAAAGAGAAACCTTCCTGTTTACAGACGCTAGTACTCTGGGTGTTGGAGCAGTTTTAAAGCAAGTTCAAGATAATGGGGAGCTACACCCCGTAGCATACTTCTCGAAGAAACTCTCCCCAACACAGGCGAAAAAGAAGGCAATATACCTTGAGTGTTTAGCAATAAAAGAGGCAATACGTTATTGGCAACATTGGTTGTTAGGGCACAAGTTCCAAGTAATTTCCGACCACAAGCCATTAGAAAACCTTAAAATAAAAGCTAGAACTGATGAAGAGCTAGGAGACTTGGTATATTACCTGTCTCAATATGATTTTACCGGACGCTATGCTCCAGGTAAGGCAAATCAGGAAGCAGATGCCCTGTCACGAAATCCGGTTCTGGAGTGCTTTGAAAATGAAGACAAAGTGCTTCAAATTGTTAATTTTGTCGCAATTGATGATATAAAACGGGATCAAGAAGACAATTCCAGTGAACTCATTACTGACAAAGAAACATATAAAAAAAATGAAATTTTTTATAAAAAGATACGAGGAAAAGAACGTATTTTTGTGTCCAAAGATTTTGGGTTAACATTAATCAAGAATGTCCATACATACTACGGTCACATTGGAGTAGGTCACATGGCAGCCAAAATTCGTCCTTTTTATTATTTCCGACACATGGACTCCCTTATAAGAGATTTTTGCAAGAATTGTGATACTTGTAACAAGAACAAATCCAGACGATGCCGAGAAATTGGTCTCTTATCACAATTAGGCCCAGCAAAGGAGCCATATGATATCATGTCACTTGATACGATTGGTGGTTTTGCAGGGAATCGATCGCCCAATCGTTATCTCCACCTTTTGGTTGACCATTTCACACGATTTGCTTACACTTGTCCTTCACGTGGGCAACAAGCTAAGGACTTGATTAGGTTCCTTCGACCTATTTTTGAGAAAAATAAGCTGAAGATTCTTCTGGCAGATCAGTATACGGGCATTAATTCAAGGCAATTTAAAACTTTCCTGCGCCATTGGGGTGTAACATTACTCTTCACGGCGGTGGATTGTCCTTTTTCAAACGGCCTAAATGAACGCCTAAATCAAACTCTGGTCAATCGTATTCGCTGCAAGATTAGTGAAAACCAAAAAAATCCATGGTCTAAAATTGCTAGAGAATGTACAGATGAGTATAATCGTACAACTCACAGTGTGACAAAGTTCGCCCCACTCTATCTACTTACGGGAAAACAAACTTCAATACTACCATCGTCTCTTAACCAACCACAAGATTTAATAAAAGATAGATTACAGGCCGCAGAAAATTCTCAAAGGCATCATGATCTCAATAAATCCAGAATTGACCGGAACAGAAAGGAATATGATTTCCAAGTTGGTGATTTGGTCTATGTGGAAACAGGCAGTCGTCTGAACCGGAATAAATTAGACCCAATACGATCAGGACCATTTGAGATTTCGCGTCGGGTATCTTCCACAATATATGAAATAAACCGCAACCGCCACAGATCACAGGCCAATTTTGTGCACAGCAGCAAGCTCCTACCTTTCCGAGGGGGGGAGATGTAAAAGTGAATGTTCCTATTTCATCTGTGCCGCTTGGGTGTGTGCGATTAAATAAACATATGGTTTATAGTGAGTACTTTTGTATAAAGAAGTAGCCATCATTTTCTGTATTTTTAATATTTTTAATTGTTGTTTCACCGAGTATTATATTGTATTGACTATAAAAACCGATTTTTGTTTAAGGTAACTTTATTTCATAATTTAACAATATTCTGTATTTTATTATAATCTTTTGTATTAATTGATATTCAAATAAAATTTGTTTAAGGATCAATCGGTCTATAGTCATTGAGGAACCCAACCTTCCCACATTATATATAGTATGATATAATAATTTTATAATAATATATAATTTTATTAGAAATTATTTCTATTAAATTGAAACTATCTATAAGTTATAAGTTAACATAATTCAGCAGGAAAATAAATTAGCACTTTATCACGCTAACCATGGATGAACCTACACTTAAAGATGTTATGAATGTACTGACTGAATTTCGTCATGAATTTCGTAATGGTATGAAAGAGTTAGTTCTATTGAAGGAGCATTTTCAAGAATCTAATAAACGCTTAAACGAACTGGAGTTGACGCAGGAAAAGATAAGCAGAGAGCTCATCGAATTAGCTCAGCGTGTAAATGATTGGAAGTATGAGTCATATATTAGAAGAAAGAACATCGTGCTGTTCAATGTACCAGAAAATCCTGAAGAGAACTTTTCAGCATTGGCAGCAACTGTTTTGAAAATTGTAAATGAGAAGCTAGAAATTAATCTCCAATTATGTGAAATAGATGTGTGCAGAAGGCTGGGTAAACGTAATAATAATCGTCCAATTTTAATTGGTGTCGTTTCATTGCGGAAGAAGTGGGAAATACTAAGAGCTAGTAGAAAATTAAAAGGAACATTTGGTATGTCTGAAGATTTTACTCCAGCTGAAAGAGATATGCGTAGAAAATTACTTCCGCATTATAGAGAAGCCCAGTCCAGAGGTCTACGTGCGGTTCTGAGAAAGGATAGGCTTTTCATCGAGGGAAAGGAAGTCAAACTAGATAGCTTCGATACCAAGCAGAGGAATACTGCGGGGACTTCTGTGGATTCTGAATGCGGTTTGCCTGATGGGAAACCTGAGGACGATGTAGAGAGTCTGCTAGACGTTAATATATCGGATGGAGCCTTAAGAACATTGTTGTTAGAAGGAAAACTGCAAAAAAGAACTAAGAAGAGGAAAATTGAAAAATAGCAGTTCCTGTTCAATAGTAAAAATCAGGCACCCGGCGCACCTAATGTTGGCTTTCATATGGACCATTCTTCAAGGAAATTATCTGACACCAGTGAACAAATACCAATGGAGACACCCGCTCATCGTATTAAATATTCAGATAGGTGTTCTCAATCTCTAAACATTATGTTTTGGAATATTTCTAGTTTAAAAAAATTATATTCACATGATTTTGATTCTAATATATTAAATACATTTAAAAATATTGATATGTTTTGTTTTGTAGAAACGTGGGCAATAGGCGGCCAGCTGAGCACTCCTTCCTTTCTGAGTGATTACTCTTTTTTTTCAGTAGATGCAGTCAGAGAGAAATCACGTGGCCGTCCAAGTGCTGGCATAGCTTTATTTTTTAAAAAGTCCCTATCACCTATGATATCAATAATTGATCAGTCTAATTTATGGTTATTTATCAGTGTAGCTGTTGGTAATAATCAAACTTATATTTTAGGTATTACATACTGGAGTCCGTCTGCAGATATTGCATTGTGTGTAGAGCTTTTCAGCGAGCAGCTGACTCTATTGCAGGATAATTCAAGCAGTAATACAGTTATTGTAATTCTTGGGGACTTTAATAGTCGCGTTGGTGATGCCGATAATGCTGAAGAGGGTATTTTTTTAAATACGTCTTTGCATCATCCTAGGAGTTCTTATGACAAGTTGCTGAACAAGCGAGGTAAGAGTTTACTCCATATGATGGATAGTCTAAACTTTGAGTTGTGCAATGGTCGCACCGTGTCCGATAGGCCGGCGAATTTCACTTTCTGTTCCTGCGTGGGGAAAAGCGTCATTGATTTAGTATGGGTAAACCACGGTGGTTTACATGCAGTTAAAGATATGACCATATTGAACCCTTCTGACTTGTTTGACCATAAAGCATGCCTCCTAGAGTTGTACTCAAATCTTGCTGATCTTACCCCTGTATTTGATGCGCATCCCTTATTGAATGAGCCCGATATACCTATTTCCAGGCCAAATCAAATCAAATGGAATCCAAGCAAAGCTTCCAACTTTCAGGATTGTCTATCACAGTCCAGAAGTATCTATTTTAATAGCCAGGAGCCCCAAGAGCTATACATAAATTTAACAGAAATATGTATCACTGCTGCAGCCGAGCAGAATATGCTTAAAAACAATAGTAAATCTTTTATTAAATCCAAAAATCCATGGTTTAACTCTGAATGCAATGACCTGAGGGCTGACCTTAAGGCATTATACAAAAGGCTTCGAAGATCAGGTTACGCTGAAGAAATTTACCTGAAATATAAGGAAGTAAAACAAAAGTATTTCCGAACCGTTAGGAAAGCAAAACAGGAGCATCAGAGCCAAATAACTCAAGAAATTTCTAATGTTAAAAATTCATTACAGTTTTGGAAAGCTGTCCAGAAAGTGTCCCCAAGACGTTTATCATTTAATAGAGTTCCCGTTAAAGATTGGATTCAGCACTTTTTAAGCTTTTATTCTTCAAATATTAATATAACATCCGAAGTTTGTTATTTCAATATGGGCCATCCCATTTTAGACAGCCCAATCACATTAAACGAACTTCAGTTTTGTATTTTAAAATGCAAAAATAATAAATCCCCAGGTGATGACAGCTTACCCTTTGAAATTTTCAAAGCACTGCCCGCTGAATGGCACCAGTATCTGTTAAATCTATTTAATACTATCCTAACTACTGAAAGTATTCCTCCATCATGGTCATCAGTTATTCTAACGCTGCTTCATAAAAAAGGTGATTGTTTGGACCGTAATAATTACAGAGGGATTGCCCTTATAAACACTTGTAGCAAGTTGTTTACATCCATATTAAACAACAGATTAATAGAATGGTGCGCATTGAATAATGTTATACCAGAAGAACAATGCGGGTTCAGAAGTGGCAGATCATGTGAGGATAACCTTTTTGTTCTTAGTAGTTTAGTTACAATCTACACGCAGATAAAAAAGAAACACCTTTATGCTTTGTTTGTAGACTTTCGAAAAGCATTCGACAATGTGAACCATGCACTGCTTTGGCAGAAATTGCATGATTTAGGTATAAGTAGTAAATTGGTTCGTATTCTAAGAAACCTCTATAATAAATCAGCATCCAAGTTAAAAGTTAATAATAATATAATTGATTTTCCAATAGGCATCCCAAAAGGAGTCCTTCAAGGAGAAACATTATCCCCTCTCCTGTTCATTTTGTATCTCTCTGACTTTGTCACACACTTCCGAAGGAATGAATGTTTCGGGGTTAGAACTGATTCGATGGAAGATGTCCTTTGCTTACTATTTGCAGATGACATTGTCATCTTTGCAGATTCCCGAACAGACCTACAAAGGAAGTTGAATGTATTGCTGGATTATTGCAAGCTAAATTTTCTGGAGACCAACGTAAGTAAAACCAAAATAGTTGTTTTCCGGCCCTCCCCTCGCTCCAAAAAAGTATTACCCGTGACCCTGGGAAATGAGGTTGTAGAATATGTAAATAACTTCACATACCTGGGAGTGCCCTTCAGCTGTAGTGGCAAATTTAGATTGGCCGCTGACTACTTTATTAGTAAAGGGATTAGATCGGTGGGCAGAGTGAAAGAGATTCTTGTTAGAGGTAAATCTACTACTTGGGAAGCAAAAAATAAGTTATTTCTTTCCGTCGTAGCAGCTACTTGTCTGTACTCCTCCGAGGTCTGGTCTCTAGGTTATTTGGATCTTATCGAGAAAGTTCAAGTTAATTTTTACAAGCAGCTGCCCCATCTCCCAACAAACACGCCGAACTATTTTGTTAGGCTAGAATCTGGCTGTAAAAACATCAAGGTCTTGGCATTGGAGAGAGTGCTCGGCTGGTGGATCAAATTATTAGCTATGCCCTCAGAGAGAATACCAAAACGCTGTTATGATGCTATAATCGACTATGTTACTTCGGATGCTCACCCCAAGAAACCAAGTATGTATAACTGGTTTTATTTTGTAAACAATATTTTAGCTACCTTGGGATGTGAGAGTATCGGCAAGCTTAATTCATATTATCAATTGTTAAGATGTCGGGACGATATAGTTGAGAGATGGCATAACCACCTATATTCTAAGGACATTGAGCGGGCGCTTAATTCATCCTATAACCCCTTATTTAGGTCCATCAGTTCCCTTGGTTGTGGCGAGTATTACTTGAATTCTAACATGTCTATTAAAAAACAGAGAGTTTTATCTCAATTAAAGTTAGCCAATGAGCAAAATATTAAACTGTATTCCGATGGTAACAAATATATTATCAATACACAGGAAATTTGTACAATATGTAATATGAAAGAAATGGAAACATTGGCTCATATTCTTTTTAGATGCCCTATTTATAAACCTGATCGCTGTCACTACCTCGCCAATTATATCTCTCAGAGTACCGATATCGATCAAATAATGATTAATCTGCTGCAACCTGATAATACCATTTTAGCCAATAATCTTTTCTATTATATCACTCAAATACTAAAGCTAAGATCTTTTATCTTAAATGAATGAGGGTATTTCTATTTCATTTTATTGAATTATGTGCAGTTTTGTTTAGATTATGAATAATCCTGTAACTGTTCTGTTCTTTAATTGGATATAACAAGTAAATGCTGTTTATTTTCTGTACCAAACCCATGTAACAAGTAAAATTTTTGCATAAATACATTATTATTATTATTATTATTATTATTATTATTACATAGCTTTGTGATCATTTAAATAGAAGTAACAAGAAAAATCACAACTCGCAGCGATAGTGTTCATATTTAGCTATTCAATTCCAGTTTCGTATTATGTAAGGTAATGTAGGGTGCCAAAGAGAAAGCATCACACTTGTGCTTATAAGGGTGATAGAACATTTGGCGTAGTTATTTGGGCAGAAAAATAAAATTAGCATTTGAAAATTTTAAGATAGATTTTAAAATACTTAAGAAAATAGACACTTCATGTTGAGAAAGCAATTTTTTATAAACTGAGTTTCACTCATATTGCAAAAGACTGCTTCAGGATGGTTTGACTTGATTATTAAATCAACACTGGCAAAAATCAGGATATGTATTACACAACAAGCAGTAGATGGGTTAGCCTTAACTTCTCCCTCAATCCTATGTATAAATGACTCTGATAGTGGGCGGAGCTTAATTTTCCCTTCTTAAATGTGATAGAGTGTTGGATAACGAGGTCTGAGACTCCTCTTCCTTTCACTGCTTCTTTGCCGAACTTGCCGCCTTGATTGGTTCGGAAAACCGTTAATTATTTTTCTTTCTTTTTTTCACTCCTTTTTCTGAACAAGGAGCAGTCATAATCTGGATAAATAGAACTGATAGACTCTGTCAGAGCAGAACACGATGCTACGCCTGCTCAGAGAAAAAAGAAAAGAAAAAAGAATTAACGGTTTTTCAGAAAAAACAAGTTTATAAGTTGCCAACAAACTTGTGGATAAGGGAAAGGAGACCTCTTCATTCAACAGCCAATCATATGCATGAAAGGAAAAATTAAGTCCCGCCCACTTCCTGCAAATGAGAGAGCGAAATTAGACCTTCACCCTTCTACTGCTTGTTCTGCTACTATCCACCCCGATGATTGCCAGTATTAATCTATAATCAAGTCAACACCATCCTGAAGAAGACTATTATTGCAATAGGAGTGAAACGCCGATCCCTATTTTCAGCGGTCATAAAAACAATTCTGTTCGTATCACCTCAAACCTCCCCCAAACAGCCATATTCTCAGTTATATTTTCTCTTCCCAAACTTACATTTATCAATCATTACAACACTCCCCCAATCTGACTACCCTGATTCACATATCTCTTCAAGCATAAATCGCTACAAAAAACTTTTCCAATCAATCGCAGTAGTTATCATCCTATTTTTCATAATATATTTTTATTTTCTCTTACTCCCTAGTAAGAGGAAGTATTGTAATCGTGTTCAAATTTTCGATATCGTGTTTTCAACGGAAATATCCGTTTAGAGATCCCCTAAATCCCAAAAAGTGGTTTTTAGAAAATGGACTCTGTGTGTGTGTGTGTGTGTGTGTGTGTGTGATGTATATGAACAGCATAGCTCAAAAATGAAAAATCACAGAAAGTTTAAACTTAATATTTTATTTAGGAACCACCATGGGATCCGACAGTAGGTCATCTGTCAAAATTTCTCAACCGGAAGAACCACTTTACTGATGGTTTTTTTCACTTTCTTGCGATTTTCTCAAAAATAGCTCCAACGATTTTCTTTAAAGTTGGTATATCAACCACCCATAATACAAAGATCTACAATTTTTATTTGTAACATTTCTCTGGAAAATTCATTTAAGAACACTTTTGGGGGAGGTGTGGGGGTTAGGTTGTCTTCTAAAGTGCTATTTTAGTTTATTAAACAATTCTTTCATCTAAATAATATTAATTGAAATTAAATATGTTGTAGGAATTTCGAGTTTGAAAAAAAACGGATAACCGGCGGTGCGTTTTTACTAGGAAGTATTTTTCAGTTTTCTGGTATTTTTCGAAAACGGCTCTAGCGATTTTCTTTTAACTAGAAATATGAACTACATAATATAAAGAGCAACAACTTTTATTTGTAACATTTCTTCTGGTAAAGTCATCTAAGGGGGATTTGGGGAGAGGGATAGGATTATGTTTTTCTTGAAAGTCCAATCGTAGTTTTCAAGCAAAATTAAATTAATCCAAGCAAAATTAACCAGAAATAAATAGATTGCTAAAATTCCGAGGTTCAAGAAAATTAGTAAACCGGAAGTGCGCTTTACTGAACAGTTTTTTTGTTTTGTTTTTTTTTGTTTTTTTTGTGATTTTTCTCTATAAAAACGCCGGTGAATTTCATTAAATTGGCTATACTAATTGTACACCGTAGGCGTGAACTCGGAAGCGTAAGAAGGGCTTAATGAAGCACGCAATTATGAAAATTAACAAGCCAATAAAGATTTAATTGGTTTACCTTGAAGATGCAGTTAGGATGAATGAGAAGCGTATGTTGAGCCGGAAAAGCTATGAAAGACACTAGGAAGTGTAAAAGGGTATAAAGGAGGCTTTGTATATGTGTAAGTATGTTCGTGTATGGGTGTGTATTAAAGGAAGTTGCGGGAAAGGTAATTAGTGAATGAAGCGGTACGGAAGCGTACGTTGGTTGATGCGAACAAGACCTCCCGGAAGCTGGTTGGAGGAGAATTGGCGGGAGAGAATTAAAAAGGGGAAAAAAAGCAGGATGTCTGGCCGGACGACGCGGGCGCTTGCGGAAGTTTTACCCCTACAGGCACAAGACGGCGCAACACTAAGTATAAAGTCAGTCAATTATAATTTTGAAGTAAGAGAAAGTTGTGTGAGTGTTTCACACCAGATGTTATTTAACCAATAATAAGTTTAAAATAAAATATCACATTCAATCCATAATCCCTATTTCCCTGACACATATTGCTTATCGTTTCTTTCTACAACTTATGCTTTTCTATCGCTACAAACTCCACATATGCGCATCAAACACATTTTCCTATTTACCATATCCACACTTTAATCACACATTAGACTTTTATTTCTGTTGCAATCATAACTACTATCATACACAATCTCACGCCCCCTTTATATCTTAAAATGTGAAAAAATGAAAGAAAAGTCGAGAAAAAACTCTCAAAAGTCAAGTTATAATAATAATAATGAACTTAAAACATGATTAGTTCATTTTTTATTGCTCCTAATTTAATTGTATCTTTTAATTTAATAAAATTTACTTAACCAAATGGATAGATAACTGATGTATTATTTCCATGATGTAATTATTATTCCATCAAATTATTAGCGATAATTGTTTATTTTTAGAGACAAGGTATACCTTTCTGGGAAAGAGAAAATTAATTTTATTATAAACGTGCAGCCAGTTTTATTACAGTCGACAATTAAGTTTTTCTTATTTTATACATCCACTTTGCTCATGAAAGATGTATTTACACTTGTCTTATGAAATATTATTTAGAAAATATTATAATAAGACATTAATTAAACTCTGGAATGCAAACAAAGGATCCTCGTACAAATAATTGTTAGAACTTGAGAAACGTCTCCTATTACATTAAAGTATTGTCCTTTGTTATCTTATTAGTTTAGTTATCCCATTGTATCATCTAGATAAAATTTTCTACACTTTCTAAATATATAATTAAATAAAAATTAATGAACTAACTTTAGTAATAATAATATACAATAGAATAGAAAGTAAGGAGAAGAATTTATTCATATTTATTCTACCGCATATTTGGCATTTGCATTCAATAGAATTTGAATAATCTACTCTTTCATAACAAAGATTAAATTAAAATGTCATTGATTCTTATGGTTTCCTAATAACAAGCATTTTCAGATGTGGAAATTATTCTACTTTTTTACTTTCTCTGATTGTATGAGAGAAAAAATATTATGCAGACTTTCGTAAATGAGAATGTCATTCTAATTCTAATTCGTAAATGAGTTACATCAGATATGCCTAGTTCTGGCCTCTACAGGACTATAATTAATCCGATTTTTGATTTATTTTTCTTAGACTTCTACAATTAACAATTCTAATTCATTTTTATTACCAGTGCTTCCTCCTTTTCGTTTATTATCTGTAGTTTTTGATACTTTTATTTATTTTAAAATTATAATCTAATCCGAATTAATATCTATAATGTGATTGGTTTGTGTGTTGTATGTATGTAGTTGTAGCACGAGCGGTATTGAAAGGGCTTAAGTGTGTATATGTTTTAAAGAAGAGATATATTTAAGATATAATGATGAAGTCACCCGCAGTATACAATAAATAATTTGACTATATTTTAATTATTGAATAATGTGAATAATAACAATTACAAGTTAATTGAAATAACTTATAAATATACAAAACTCTTGCACTTTTTCGTAATACTGACTGACACTCTGTAAAACGAATGATATTGTTGAAATCTGTAAGATCATTCTTCAAACAATGATGGTATGTCTGGAGGTAGTGTTAGAAAGTTTCTCTAACGGTTTCTTTTCACCTGCCCTTTTGTCTTGGGATAACAGTGACCTCAGTTTAATAGTCCCTAACAGATTCTAAGTTCATTTCACTGCTCTAAATTACGTTTAAAATATTGTTAAAATCATTGTATTCCACTTTTCCAAAATCTAACAATTTTTCAAAACTATTTCTATTTCTTCGTTTGTTTCTTCCATTACACATCTAAATTTTGACACAAGTTTCAAGTTTTTAAATGAGAATAAAAACCTTTGGGGATTCCCATAAAAACTAGGACGGTTTTATTTCATTATGTTTTTATTCCATTTTTTACTTTTAGTTTCTTAATGTTATTTATATCTTTTTCATTTTTTTTTTTATCAGCAATAAAGTCATTTCAGATATAAATGTTCTTTCTGATGGCTCTTGAGTTTAGTTTTTAACAGCGAAAATTTCCGGGAAATCCAAGAATTTATTCTTTGAATTCAAAATACGAGTATATTATTTCTAACATCTTAATTTATTAAAAAGTTCGAGGAAAATAATAAAATTAAATGTTTAACAATTTCTTTAGAGAGGTTCAATTTGGATCTCGTAAGTAAGAGATAGATGATACAAAAATATCGCTTTCTATAACAGCTGATTGATGGGACAACAATTAATACACTAATATTAGTGGCAACACTGTTTTAACTTTTAATTTTTAGTGATTAAAAGTAAAAGAAAAAAACAGTGTTGCCACTTTATAAATTAAAAACATTTGAATGATTTGATGAAGTTGCTACAATATATAATTAATATTAAAGTAAATTAAAAATTCTTAAATTAAAGATTAAGACTATTTTACAACAATAAATTAAATATTAGAAAACATAAGTTGCTAAACTATAATCGAATTTTCTATAACCTTTCTGAAGGTAACATTTTTCTTTTTACGACAACGCTTCCTTAGATGTTGTATACGTGTTTTATTTCTTTTTGTATACTCTTTAATTAGTTGAACATATTATTTTAAAAAAAGTAATAATATTTAACGCTAGATTAAAGTTTTTTTTACAATTCTGAGCCAAACACCGCCAAATTTGATCTCGACTGTGTAAAAGTGATAATTTACTCTCTTTCAAATAAATAACTATTTCTCATCAGTAATTTTTTTCACCGTAAAGAGAAATACATAAAACAAAAACAGCACTTTTTGCTTTGAAAATGACCAAGGTATACTTGTAATTAAGTAACTCCCTAAGGAGGCACTTGCACAAACGACCAAAATAATAGTGTGTGAGGTCATAACCTATGAGTTAGGTCATAAAGTCAAAAAGACAAAATTTATTTACATTTCAAAGAACTTCAAGACTGCTAAAGACAAGATTCCCATTAAATATAAATAGCAAACTTCCAGAAGACTCTTCCATTCACACTTTAACATTTGCGAACAATATGGTCAATCCTCTCGTGTTCTTTCCATTTTTTAAACGAAACAATATATACAGATACAAACAACGTAAACAGAATCTTCTCATCTACAATTTATAAATCAACTCAAGTTTTGCAAAAAAAAAAACTAAAGCGGAGACGCTATAAGACTTGCTCACCCATCATACACTGATTTCAACTCCGACTTCAGATATCACTGGATGACATTACAATTGACACAAAATAATTGGAGCATTTCATTCACATAGATATTTCCCCTTCAATCTCAATTCCAATGGGCCGCCATCACTAGATGAGATTCCTGCATATGTCATTCACTTCATTGTATTATTTACAGACAGCGATATTAAAAGAGGAAACATTCTTTTATTGGAACTGTATCATAATAAAAATGAAAAACATGTTTGAACATACTTACCAATTTCTTTTACTGCAATTTACATTGTTATTATTAGATTTTTTTTTTATTTTTGGGGGGATAAGGTGGAGAACTCGTTGACATTGATTTGCTCAGAATCAGTTTCAAAAAAAAAATCTGTATACATGTAAGCTAGTCTATCAAACTGAAAGAAACCCAACAAAAGATATTGTAACGTATTTCCCTCTAAGCCAGCTCAAGAAAACACCAATTTATTGTTATACATAATAAATTACAAAATACAACACGTAATAATAATTACTTCACAGTTTAAACCACAAAAGTTTCACTTTTTATACATTTTCCACAAACGTACACTTCGTTTGTAACTGGAAAACTCTCTTAACTCTCTGTGGTCCCACTATTTATACCGGTGGAGAATGGTCTGGAATCTTCTTAATCCTTCCAGAGAGAACTAGAGCGCGTCGCCAGCGCTTCCTAGCGGTCAATAAGAGAACTTGAGGTTTCTACTTCCTCTCCTAGATGGCACCACTGGCTGCGTTTATACAATATTATCGCGACAAATCCGGAAAACAGTAGGAAACAAATATGTTTCACTAATGTCCTATATTTCGGTCGACCGGCTTTACTTTCTCTTACTCCTAGTAAGAGGAATTATTAATTTTATTATTATTATTATTATTAGTCGGTGTTGCCTAATGGCGTGGACCTAAGCCTTGTGTGCTTTTAGCCTCCCGATACCCCCCATGTTCCCGTAATTAATTCTCCCCAGTAGCTTACCGTTAATCTACAATATCCCAAGATATCCCTAACCTCCAACTCGCCCAGGCAATCCTGCGAGAGTGGTGCCCTCCTAAATACGCGAAACCTAGTTCCAGCGAAACGGGGACACTGACATAAGTAGTGGTACACCATTTCCCTAACTCCGTCGTCGCAGTTCTGACAAATGGGACTAGACGTCCACCCTATATTAACAAATGACTGGACACCCAAGTGTGCCCAGTCACTATCCCTACCAAAGTCCTCAGACCCGTTCTACTAAGGGACAGGAGATACTCCGAAATTCCCTTGCTTACTTGCTTTTATAAATATTTTAGCTTGGAGGCACCCCTGCGTGTCCCCACAGCCTTTCTCCAAGACTCTCATCTCCCAAAGTCTAATCTGTTTATCGCGAAACGCCTTTGTGACGGCCAGGGCTGGTTCAGGACCACAAAATGGTAATGATGAACCCTCCCTAGCCAACTGATCCGCCATCTCATTGCCCTCTGTTTCCGCATGTCCGGGTATCGAATAGAGACGCACCTTACCCCTCCGAGCTAAAGTGTTAAGCCTTCTCCTACATTCTTCCACTAATTTCGAACTCCACCAAGGCTTACTCAAAGCTCTTAGTGCGGCTTGACTATCAGAGAAAATCCGCAATTCCTTGAACCCCCACAAGACGGCAGCATTCAATAATGCCCACCGCCTCGGACTGGAAGACAGTGGCCAAACCACCCAACTCCTGCAACCATGCTCCCGCTCCTGACAGGCCGGCCCCCTCCTGCCTAGAGCCATCTGAATAGCAGTGAATAATGCTGTTACCCGACTCCGTTGGCCTCGTGAGGTTATCATCCTCTATCTGCCAATACTGATCTCATAATCCCTCTCAAAGCCCCATTTCTTGCTCGTCTCATCAAGTTTCGATAGCAGAAATCGGTTCACTCGCCAAATCTTATCCTCGATCCTAGTGAGATCCTCCCGAAAGGTTCTCACCCATTTTCCCTTGCACCTCATCCTGAGGTCCCATTCATCGCCTCTCCCACTACCACATACTGAAGAGGGGTTAGCCCCAGCAGCATCTCCAATGCCACAGTCGGTTTCGTTCCCATCGCGCCAGTAATAGCCAGACAGGCCGTGCGCTGCAAGTATTAATAATAATAATAATACTTTATTGTTCTTTGAAAGTACAAATGACAAATAAATCAAAGTATTTTACGGCTTCGATTAATCCGTCAGCCGGGGTCGATATTACTATCATAAATTTATATAGGTACATAATAAAATAAGATAAGAAAAAATAAAATAAGTGTATAAACAGAAAGAAGAAGTAACGTAACCTGAAATAGGAACAAAAAATAGTACAAGGAGAAATAACAAAAAATAAAACAACTTTGAGAACTCAAAAAATTGTAGGTATATACCAAAGACATACATGTTTAGAAATTAAATTCTTGTATAAGCTGATACCAATACGACCAGGCATGGCGAGCATATTTAATTAGGGAACGGCAGCCAGAAGATCCGTTCAATAAGGAAATGAGATGGGGTCTTACAAGTACTGAATATTCCAAATATAATCTCCGGAGCTCAGCAAGGTTTGAGCAGACGCCAAGAATGTGTACTACATCCTCAATACATCTTGAATTGCAGAGGGCGCACAGCTCAATCTCTTTTCGGAGCCATGGTGTATGATTCAAGTAGACTAGCTCACATCTCAGCCTAAAGATCCAACGGAGTTCAGTGAGAGATAAACCCGAAGAATGATCCTCATTCAAATAACAAAAATTGAAAGAATGACTCTTTATATAGAAGGAAACGGGATGAGAGAGAGACCCTGCCCAATTAAAATCCAAATTAAGATCCAAATTAAAATCTTAGATTTATTAAGATTGACCGAGAGATTCCATAGATCGCAGTAACTTGCTAAAGTATTAATATTTCTTTGTAAACTCACTGGGTTTTCGGCAAGAAGAACCACATCATCAGCATACATCAAAATTTTAATGGAAGAATTGGAAGTACGAATGCCACCTTCAAGTAGCGAAGGAAGATCGTCCAAAAAGAGAGAAAAAAGTAGTGGACTTAGGAGGCAGCCCTGCAAGTATTGTAACCATATCAAATTGTCGATATCGAGTTTTCACCAGAAAAATCGGTTTTGAGGCCCACTGAGTCCAAAAAAGTGGTTTTTAGAAAATGGTCTGTATGTTTGTATGTTTTGTGTGTGTGTTGGTGTATGGATGTATTTGAAAAAAATATTTCAAAAACAAAAAGTTGCAGGAAGCTGAAACAGAGGTATTCCGTTTAGCTACTATCACCGCATCAAGCACGAAGATTTTGGGCAAAATCTATCAACTGGAAAAGCCATTTTAGTGATTTTATTTTCAGATTTTTTGTGATTTTCTTGTAAACGGCTCCAACGATTTTGTTTAAACTTGATATATCAACTACATATAGAAATAGCCACAACTTTAGATTGAAACATTTCTCAGGGAAAATTCAATTAAAGGCACTTTTGCTGAAGGGGTGGGGTTTTGATTTCCTCTAAAGTGCTATTTCAGTTTTACTATGTGCTATTTGTATAGCACATAGTAAATAATATTAGAATTATATATGTTGCCAAAATTCCCAGTTTGAAGAAAATCGGTTGACCAAACGTGCGACTTTGCCGAATAGGTTTTTCAGTTTTACTTAGTAAGAGGAAGTATTGTAATCGTGTCAAAGATTCGATATAGAGTTTTCACCGGAAATATCCGTTGTATGTATGTAAACAGCATAGCTTAAAAACGAAAAACCATAGAAAGTTGAAACTTATATTCCGTTTAGGTATCACCATGGAATCCGACAGTAGATTTATCTGTCAAAATTCCTTAACCGGAAGTACCACTTAACTGAATGTTTTTTGTTTTTTTTTATACTTTTTTGCGATTTTTTCAAAAATGGCTCCAACGATTTTTTTTAAACGTGACTATTCTTCGGGAAAATTGATTTAATGGTACTTTTGGGGTTAGGATGTCCTCTAAAGTGCTCGTTCATTTTAGTTTATTATACAATTCTATCATTTAAATAATAATAATAATAATTAGAATTAAATATGTTGTTGAAATTCTGAGTTCCAAGAAATTTAGTAGATCGGAAGTGGGTTTTTTTATTGAAATTTTTTCAGTTTTTGTGATTAAATGATTAAATTAAAAACACCAATTCATTAAGTTTTATATACTAACTATAAAGTTTATCAATTACAATTTTGAGTACTCGAATAATAGAAAGTTGTGTGACCGTTTCACACTAGATTTATTTCTTTTAACTTGTAATTAAACGCTCTCACAACGCTAATCAATGGTTGCATCTCGCAGGGTAGGTTTCCATCGGTGTTAAAAATATCCAGTTATACCAGTGTTTAAGAAAGGAAACTTGAATGATCTAAATAATTATAGGCCAATAACATTAGTGCCCGTCTTCTCAAAAGTAGTGGAAAAGATAGTAGTCAATCAACTGCTCACCTTCCTAGAAAATAACAATCTCATTAGTAAGTTTCAATATGGTTATAGGCAAGGTCTTAGTACAATTGATGCTGTTGGTAAACTTACAGATGAAATATTAGAGGCCTTTGAAAACAAACAAAGTACTGTTATTAGCTTCTGTGACTTAAGCAAAGCATTTGATATGGTGTCTCATCGACTATTGTTGGAAAAGTTACAGTATCACGGTATTACAGGAGTGATGTGGAACTTCTTTAAGAATTACCTGCAAGAAAGGAAACAATATGTCAGCTGCAACGGCCAAGTTTCTCAATTAAGAGACATTAATAAAGGAGTTCCGCAAGGATCAGTTTTGGGACCACTGTTATTCCTGTTATATATTAATGAATTGGAAGCAGTACTTCCGGGGGAAGGCATTTTATACGCTGATGACACCAGTTAATTGCGAAAGGCAAGACTGTTGAAGAGGCGACAAAGAAGGCTAATGATAACATTTCATCCCTTAGAACATGGCTAGAAAAAAATGAGTTAGTGTTGAATGAAAAGAAAACGCAAAGTATGACGTTTAGTCTAATTGAGAAAAAGACAGAAGATACTACAAGATTTCTAGGCGTTACATTAGATTGTAGACTTAGCTGGAAATGTCATGTACAAACCTTGAGTAACCAGTTATCACAAACCATTTTCTTATTGAGAAAACTGCGTGAAGAGGTTCCAAACGAGGTTATAAAGACTGCCTATTATGGTCTATTCCATTCTAGAATGGCATATGGTATTGAACTATGGGGAGGTACCTCCGATGCTTATATTATTTTCAGACTTCAAAAGAAAGCTATTAGAGCAATAATGAAGAAAAATGCTCGAGAAAGCTGTAGGCCTTTCTTTCGAGAGTTACGTATAATGACATTACCCTCGGTTTTCATTTTCATACATTCACTAAAAAAGAAAAAAGACATGTTATTAGATGTTAGAGGTGATAAACATACTCATAATTTACGTAATAAAGAGGACTTATGCGTACCTTATAAGAGACTTGTGATGTCTGACTTCCATTCCAGTGTTATATCGGTGAAAATATTTAAGAATTCAAGAATTAGACAGTTAAGTGAGAAACACTTCAAGCAATCGGTTAGCGAATTTTTAATAAAAAATTGCTTTTATGATATTAAAGATTTCTTGAACACAAAGTGGAGTGATGAACAATTTCATGTGATGTGAAGTGAACTGAATGTATTAAGTTTGTTTTTATGATAATTAGTGTAAAGTTCATTTTATTCTTGTTATTGGAATTTGTTATTTTGTTGACATTATATTGACGAGCCTTTTATATTATAAAAATGTATCCAGGCAAATAAATAAATAAATAAATAAAAATAAATAAATAAATAAATTATAGCAACTCATTTAATTTTTATTATATATCGATGCTAAGAATCGTATAATACAGTGAAAAGACATTTTAGACGAAAACCTAACGATTATCTTTCTTCCCAGAAACCTTTCTAATATGATTTTTTTTTTTCAACAAAATGTTCCAAATAAAAATTACTTACATAGCTATTGTCCGTATTGGATGGGGAAAAAAATTGAAGGAAATAATTTAGTACCTTTTTTCAAGAAAATTCCAAAAAACTGAGAAAATGTATGCGATAGTGTACGAACGATTCTTATGCAATCTTGATTGAATTTTGAATTTTCTAGCGTGAAAATTTTAATTTTCTGAAATTTTTTTCATAATTATAAATATT
>JAAEAF010013370.1:0-24911 GCA_011037195.1 Triatoma infestans | reverse complement strand
TTGTAAGTATTTTGCATAAATTCCTTCAAGCATAAATTCTCTCTATATCATGTTATTCCATGTATCGGCGAGATTGTACAAGGATTTTAGCACTAATGTTTAATGGGAAGTTATTTTTAGACCTAAATTGTTACAAAGCAATTAAAATAAATAAATAAAAAATAAAATAAAATAAATGGAGGCACATTTTTTGGAGTTTTTGAGAAACAAAGAAACTTGAAGATTTTCCTTGCAAGCCTGTCAATCATCAGAAATATTTTCCTGATAGACTATATCAATTACCTACCGGATAACATTGATAAACATTGTGATAGCAAACATACTGCAAAAATCTCAAAAAAACAAAATCGCAACTTAATACTCCATAGATCAGATTTCGGTCGATATCGGATAACCGCTTTTGTGAATTTATGTTCTGTTTTTTAATTTCTCTTATTCCGAGTAAGCGGAAGTATCGCGATCGTGTCAAATTTTAGAAATTCAGTTTTCAGTTTTGAGGTCAATTGAATATGAAAAAAAATGTTTTTAACGAATGGTCTGTGTGTGTGTGTGTGTGTGTGTGTGTGTGTTTGTGTTGGTGGGGTGTGTGGGTGAATGTGTGAAACAAATATGTCAAAAACAAAAAAAATTACGCAGGAACCTAAAACTTGTTTCCTTTTCGTATTTTTTTTTACTTTTAAGGCACGGTCAACATTCTATGGTCATTGGCGCCCGGAGCCTTCTCAGTGCACTGCCAGCCACCGGACAGTGTCCTCTCGTTACAGACAACACTGTACATCACCGGACAGTGAGCTGTATAGGCTCCCAGGAAGAAAAAATCTAAGGACAGCACTGGACTCGAAACCGGGACCTCCGCGTGAAAGTCCAACGCGCTAACACTTAGCTAATCCGTCTCCCCTTTTGGCATTACTACCACATCTGACACGAACATTACGGGTGAAATCAATCAACCGGAAGAGCGACTTTACTGAATTTTTTCTTCATTTTTTTTGCAATTGCCCTTGAAAATATCTGAATTTTTTTAAAGCTTCGTATACTAATTACACACATAAATCTAGCAGTTTTATTTCCCGGAAAAATTGATTTTTTTGGTGGAGGGTTCTGAGCAGGTTTTTCTTTTATCCTATGCCTTGCCCGTGGAAGGCGACTTTGGCAATCGGACGACGCGCAACTCAATGCAGCATCGATTTTGCTTTTGTTCTCATCTTATATTTCTAAAGATTAGATTATTTCTATAAGAGTTTAATCTCATCTTATATATCTTGCAGTGAGGCGCAGATACTGAGATGTTCCGCATCCATGTCACTGCTCCCGAACAATATGCATGTCGGGCTATCCTTGACCCCTATCTGATGGAGGTGCTTGTGCAGATAGTCTTGGCCGCTGATTAACCTGAAGCAAGCAACTACCTCTCTTCTTGGAAAGGTCATCAGTAGGCGATTGGGTTGATCTTTGAAGATCTTCCGTCGCTTTCTAGCTGCTAAGTAACTGCTAAGCTTGTGATAAACTGCCAGTGTTTAGTGATAATCCTTTTAATTTTCTTTTTCACTGTGCGGTATATAAATTGGACAGTCCGGCATTTGGCTTCCATCTTTTGCAAGCAGGTCAGCCTTATCATTCTGGGATCCATTGGAGCACGATCTCTGCATCTTAGCTTTTTTGTCTGCATTTATATAATATTAGTAGACATTACAACTGTTGATAGAATTTCAGATTTGAATAAAATCGGTTAACCGAAAATACAACTTTACAGAATTGGTTTTTGGAATTTTCTCGAAAGCGTATGTAACGATGTTCTTCAAACATGGAACACTCACTGCACAGATAAAAACGTATAATTTTTTTTTTTTTTTTTTACATCCGTCAAACTGTCAGTGATGTTTAAATTTTAACTGTCATTGCAAGCTCTGTTTAAAGAAATCGGTTCACCAAAAGTACGTATTTTATATTATATTTCGGAAGCACATATTTATTATTTTCAATTATATATTATGTAAAATTTGTAACTAAGTGATAACCGTGTATATACATAAATAAATAATAAATAATGAAGCAAAACTATATAAATGTGGGTGAGTCCGCAATGCTGGATAACATCCGGTATTTTATGCGTCGTAGCGTGCATATTGGTTTGTTCCTGACCGGTTTCGGATTCCAATCATCGTCAGAGCAAATTCAGCAAGTTCGTGTGGAAAGTTCACTTCAATGAAATGTTGAACCAACAAGTGTGAGTGTAACAGAAAAACATTACAGTGAAGTGAACTCTCTATACGAACTTGCTGAATTTGCTCTGACGATGATTGGAATCCGAAACTGCTCAGGAACAAAGCCAACATGTAATAATAATAATAATAATAATAATAATAATAGTAATAATATATTTCAGAAATGTACAAATAAACTTCTTTTTTTGGTACAACATATTCTGCAGCCGTCTGCCAGAGTTCACTGATCATCGTAAAAATACAAAGCATATTCAAAAAACATTTTACAAAGAAAAAAGAAAAATACATAAATAAATAAAAAGGTACATAATATAAATGAAGGTTAAAAAAAAACTGAAAGTGATCTTCTATGCATTAATCAAAGAGAAAATAAGAGAAAGTAAAAAAGAACTGATAGTGACTATACTAAGAGGTAATCGACTAAAAATCAGAGATCCAGTTATATCTTGCTTTCCAAGCATGGCGAGCGTAGCGGAGAAGGGGCCGAGGATGGGTCCGACCTGTTGGGAAAGGTACAATTTCCTCTCTAGAAAGCTTACGCTTGGGGAAGTAAAGGAAACGAAATTCAGCTAATAAGGGACACTCTCCCAAAAAGTGGTAAACTTCCTCACGAGAACCACTATTATACAGGGAACACTTTTCCAGCTCGAGTTCCCTGTCTAACCAGGGCCTATAATTTAGGTAAAGGAGCTCCCCTCTTAACTTGAAAAGCCACCGCATTTCCAGGAATGAAAGGTCGTCAGAAAAGGCTGAAGAAACGCGATCCCTGCCCATAGATGTTAAGTGGCTGTACAGAACATAACGATCAGACATGGTTGCGCGTCTCACAGATTCCTGCAAGCGAGATTCCCTTATTCTCTCTCCGAGTAAGGCAAACTGAGTGGGCCAAATTTGCAAATTAAGCAGGGAGTCATTAAAAGAACATGAGTTACATTGAAAAAGAGTAAGCCAGTGTTTGAACCAATATATTTTTCTGTCAATTATTTTGAGGGCCAGTATCTTAGGGAGTCTGTGGGATGGAAGAGATAACACCTTGACACAGTATCTTAGATGGAGGTTAAGGGTATAAACTTCGAGTGGTTCCAAAGCACTCTCTAACGATAATATATAGTTGGGAGTCTGGATAGGTAACGCAAACAATTTTTTTATAAAAAATCTTTGAAGTTTCTCTAACACCTCATAAGCCTGAAACACCCAAATCTGAGCCCAATAGCAGGCAATTGCTCGAGACACACTCTTAAAAACCTGATATTTAGCTGATAAGGGGACATTTTTATTGAGAATAAGATTGTGTCAAACTCTATTTAATCCCTGTTTTTCCAGCGAGACTTTTTCCACAAGATGGGGTAAGAAGGTAAGACGGGGAGTTAACGTAACGCCAAGGTATTTAAATCTGCGCTCCAGCGAGAAGGCGGCAAGGGTAACTGCGAGCTTGAGCAGGTTGATGGCTAATGTGGGAGGACCGAGGGCCAGCAGACGCCGGCTCCTCATGTCCGTCACAAATGGCATCCTTTTGTACGGATGCGAGGTTTGGGCTAGAGCCCTAAGAAAGAAACGACACCAGAGGCAGCTGACCGCGGTGCAGAGGAGGGGGGCTTTGAGGATCGCCAGTGCGTACCGCACTGTGTCGGGGCCTGCGGTTTTGGTGGTTGCAGGGGTAGCTCCTATCGACCTCATGGCGCAAGAGAGATGGCAGGTCCGGGAGATGAAGGCCGAGATTGGAGAGGCGCAGGCCAGATTGCTAGCCAGGAGGACCATGTTGATGAGGTGGCAGGAGCGTTGGGAGGAGGAGCATCGCGGTAGGTGGACGGCAAGGCTCATCCCAAGCTTGGAGGAATGGGTGAGTAGAGAGCACGGCGAGGTCGATTACTTTCTCACCCAATTTCTCACGGGACACGGTTGCTTTGCCGTTTACCTGTGTAGGGTGGGGAAGGTAGAAGACTCGGCGTGCATATACGGAGATGCCGCCAGAGACGACGCCTGCCACACCTTTTTCGTGTGTGAGAGATGGGCGAGAGAAAGACGAAGGCTGGAGGCTGAAATCGGGAGGGTTACCCCGGAAACGGTGGTGAGGACCATGCTCATCCGAAGAGACTGGTGGGACAGGGTTGTTATCTTTGTCCGGACGGTTCTTCGGATGAAGATTATTGAGATGAACCGGCACCTCGACCTCTCGAGGACGGGGTCCAGCTAGTCTGGAGTGTGCCCGTTAGGGCGTATTACGAGGCACCACCCCGGAGTAATACCTTAGCAGTTCCAGGGTGGGCGTATGCCTGCGAGGGAGGAGGAGTTTAGTGGTGCGCGTCCCACACTGGTGCGCCAAGGCATTTTCCCACCCTCCAAAAAAAAAAAAAAAAAAAAAAAAAAGGTATTTAAATCTGTTTACAATTTCAATTTACTGCCCGTTATAATCCCATTTCTCGGAAGAAGCGAGTCTGCCCCCTCTTCTGAAGATCATAATTTTTGATTTCGATAAATTAACCGAAAGGTTCCATTGATCGCAGTAAGCCTCCAAGATCCTTATATTCCTTTGAAGGGCAATTGGATTATCAGCTAATAGAACAATGTCGTCGGCATAAAGCAAAACCAACATGTATCTACGACGGATAAAATACCGGATGAAAACTACATAAACTGCAGCGTAAGAAAGTTGTGTGAATGTTCCACATCAGATTTTTTTGGAAGTATATTTTGGAGAAAATTAGGGAATATTCAGAAAATTGTGAGGGGGCGTTGCAAGTTTTAGTAGGTGATATACCAGAAGAGGTGCTGATATACATGTAATCATTATAGTCTCCAAAACTTTTTTTTTTGTGTGTAATATATATATATTTCTTTTCTTGAATTTCTCCGTATTTTACATCAGACTATTTTACAACATAATTTACCATTTCCAAACTATATGACGATCAATGTCCACTAAAATAATAACCGGAATTTTTTTTTTTTTACACTATTTTCCAGGAACAGAAAGTGAAAATTAATATTTTTCATTTGAACGTAATCTCACGCTATTTCACGCGCTGTTGACCGTTACAAAACGGACCTACACTTCTTTACCTCTCTCCCTTTTTATTTAACATTTCTTTCTAACTATTCTCATCTCACTCATTCTATTCTTCTCTTTGTTTTTATTTAATTTATTTATTTTAAAGTTCTCTGTACAGGGAAAGGTATTTTTTTTTAGAATTAATTTAACATTTTGGCGGTCTGTGTTTGTAAGCCGGTCAACGGTACAGTGTGACTATGTAAGCGGATCTACGGACGGTTCGATATGTGTGTATATGTATATATTATTTAGTGAATACGTCATCAGTCACGCGCAATGATTTCAAAGATCTGTTGGTGGAAAATTGAAACCGTCAGAGTGAAAGTAATGCCGGCAGCTGAGTCATACATATGGCATATATATATATATATTTATGTATATTTGTATTTTGTACATATAAAACATAATATAAGAGATAATTAATACCAAAGATAAAGTTTGCTATATATTTCTGGATACTATCTTGAAAATTGCCACAAACTTATTGATGATTTCATCGCAAAAATGTCCATTTCTCGAGCTCCAATGTTTCCATTGATGTATTTTCGAGTTAATATAATGTTATATAATATAAAGACTATACAATTCCAATATGTTCTTTTGCTTGATAACATAAGTCTTAAAATTCTGCCTCCAAATAATTATTTATTTTCTAATTTACCAAACAATCTATTTGCTATTTCTTATGACATTCCGGCACACAGTGTCATTTTCAACATTTTTTTTTTTTTTTTTATAGCATTTAGAAATGACATTTTGTGTCGAAATGTCATGATAAAACAACAACAAAATTTGTTTGTAAACTAGATGATATTATATTTCCAAATCTGAAGAAATTGATTTAGCTTTTACCATCACATATTTTTACAACTGTAAAGAGGGAATTATTACGATCGTATCAAATTTTGAGAATTTACTTTTCACCGGAAATATTTTCGTGATTTCCTGTATAAGAAGAAACAAAACAAAAAATTTGGTGTGAAACACTCATACGACTTTCTCTTACTCCTCTTAATGTAATTACATATAAAATCACAAATTTTCTTGTAAATTTCAAATTTTGCTCATACGTCATAATATAAATACAGGTGGTGGAGGGGGGACAAGTGCCAGCCAACCAACACAGAATTATGATTACATTGTAGAGAGCCAATAATCAACAAACATGTTTGAATTTTGACGTCTCAGATTCCTCAGAACCACCTACAAACAATCATTTATAAATTTAATACATTTGATTATAAAATAAGATTGATACATTTCTATTTATGCAGCAAGCATTACAAGTTTAAAGAAAATCTGTTATAACCGTTTTCGAGAAAATTCCAATAAAACTTAAAAACTTATTTTGTAAGATGTGGTAAAACCATATTTTATACCGGAGAGTATTACTTTAGAGGAAAGTGTAACGCTACTTTTCCTCGAAAACTCCCCCAAAAAATCAATTTTCCCGGGAAAATATTTTTAAAAAAATCGTTTGAGCCGTTTTCACGAAAAAACTGAAAAAACCATTGAGTAAAATCACAATTTTCGACTGATGGATTTTGCCCGAAATCTTTGTATCTGATGCAGTCGTACCAAGCTTGAGCTTCCTCTTACCAACAGTAAGTTATTGTTCATCATGTTTTTGAAGCAAATGTTCCTGATTATATGGAGAATAATTATGACATACAAAGTTTTCTCCTGGGGAGAAATTAGCGCTAGCCACACCTTTTCAGAGCTTTAGAATTCTTACATTTACACTGACATCTCTTAAACACTCATACCATTACCTTTATGGTATCTAGAGGCAGACGATGTATATGCAACCAAGTGGTTTTTAACGTACATTCAAGCAAACTATAGCTCACCACTAGACTAACAAACATACTCACACTAACAGTAACAAAACTGTAAATTCTATTAGACGGACTACATCAGTGGTCGTCAACCTTTTAGTGCCTGTCGCCCATATTTTTTTGTAATCTTGGTTGATGTTGAAATTTCCTTACCGCTCACCGATGGCAAACCGTAACTGAATTTAGCAAACTGAGTATTACTTGGTATGAACTAAATATACTATGAATTATTAGCTAAATTCAAAGAAAAGAGATAAAATTCAGAAATAAATTTCGAAAAATATATATTAAAAATCAATTTGGCGAAGTTGTTAGCAATATATATATTCAATTGTTGTGGTGGTTGTTCCGCAGAGCTGGAAAGCATTAGAGACATTTTCCGTGGTAGCCTGCTTCATTTTGTGGTCATCGACCGGTTTCGGGCGTTCGCCCATCTTCAGGATGCGTTTGTCAGACTGTATGATAACACAGACTTGCATAGAGCAAATTCAGTTTATACACTGCCATATCAAATGATATATATTCGATATATGGGGAAATAACAGAAAACTCCGATCGCCTGCCATGAAAGCTAGAATCCCTTACTAGTATGCAGCAGGGACCAGATTGACGGCCATTCAACTACATTCTCTTTACTAATACGCCAAAATTCAACAGAACTTAGGAAGTTCTTCTGCAAATCTTCTTGGATCGCAGAATATTTGACTGTATTATAAGCATTTCTTTCTGAACATTCACTTTTGCCCTACATTACGATCTTCTGGACAAAACCTGTAATGCCTCCGCCATATCAAAGGCCCATCTACCCTTTGGCCTTCTCCAATAGGTAAAAATTCTCCCAACAATCATTGTTTGTATCAGTTTTACAATCCAGACTAAACAATATAATCATATTTTTATGAAAAAAAGAAAAGTGCTGTGCAAATTAGCCTTTCTTGTTTGTTTCATTAACACCTCTCTTCAAATATCAATCTTTTTTTAACCTCTCTTATCAACTGTTTGCACGATCACGACAAAAACAACTCCTTCCGTCTCTCTCTCTCTCACACACTCACTCTCTCCCTTTCTGTCACTCACTCTCATTAACTAAACATATATTTATACACTTAAAATCCATCTTTCATTTTTTTTTCAATTTTTTATTTTATTTTCGTTATCCTTATCTTATCGCATTTTAGCTAATATTTGTTAGAAATACATGTCTGTTGAATATTAAACGCTATCGGAGATATGAGTGCTTTGTTTAATTTACAGTTTTGTCTGTTTGTCTATTTTTTATGTTTAGACTGGAAAAAACTAAAAAAACTAAAAATCTGTTGGTTTAGTTTTTCTTCCTGGAGTAACAGAGCAGCCAACATTGTATATTTCAAGGAAAACATGGAGCCGTTTTTAGGAGGAAATCCTGGAAAAAAAAATCAAAAACCTATTCGGTGTAAAGTCGCACCTGTTAATCGATTTTCTTCAAACTTGGAGTTTTAGCAATAACATTAAAATAATATTATATAGGTGGTAAAACCGTACAATCTACTGATTAGGAAAGCTTAAGACGAGAGCTTAACATTAAAGCTCACTAAAAAAAAGCCTTTCAACAAAGTCGTCTTTCTGATTTTCGACAAAAAAAAATTAATATCGGTATATTAAAATAATATACAATGGTATATTAAATTTGAAATTCCCGCTATTTATTTGTTTTTAAAATATTTTTGTTTACCCATACAAAACTATTCGCTAAAAATATGTTTTTCATGATGTTATTTGGCATCATCAGATACCAAAGTACGTGAATTATGTTTTAGAGATATTTTTTCCCCCATGATACCCTGCTGCATTCTGTGGTCATTGACCGGGTTTCGGAAAACAGGTGGATTTTTTTTTTTTTTTTTTTTTTGATAAACTACAGAATGATAATATAAACTTGCATAGTGCAAAATCATTTTATACAATAAACAAATTGTGCCAAAAAAAAAAATAATCTCAGATGTTTTTGTTTATTTTTCAGGATCTACAGACCCAATCAATAATAATTATATAATAATCAATAATTGTAATAATAATTTCAGGAATAAACTCCCCTTCCACCCACCAAAAAATTACAAATGCTATTCGTTTTGACAAAATTACTATTATTAAACAGAATTTGGAAATAATTCAAACAAGTTATTGCATGTAAAATGCATTCATCAACTTTAAATATACATCCTTCAGTAAAATATATTCATCTGGCAAAATTTCAATTATATCATAACATATTTAGCATTACATAACACATTTTTAGCATTACATAAATCGATAAATTTGGCTAGAATCTTTTTTTAGAGAACATTTAAATTATTTAGATAATTAACTTCCAAAATTTATATATATTATATATAAATATACATATATACTATTGATGTACATGTATATGTCTACGGTACAATTGTCGAATTTTCTTACACAATTTTCAATGTAAAATGTTTGTTTCCCTTAATGTTACGTATTGATGGAATTGTATTTTAATGAAAATGGTTATTTCCGGGGCGTAGGTCGAAAAAGGAAAACTATGCTGATGAACTATTGATTAACGAATATAATTAATAGATACATTACTGCAAGGATTTTATGTAAACCAACTAATCAACTAAGTGTTAAGGACAAGATTTTTTAACCGACTTGCTGGTAAACTGGTGAATTCCGGTTAGTTAACTTTTCTGTAATTCGTTCATGACTCTTCTAAAACTGGGTAACGACCTGGCTGTACATATATACATATATATATCTATATATATAATTGTCACTTTGTTGTGCGTATTTTGGGTGTGCACAAATTAGATTTTGCGCGGAATTTGGGGAGAGGGGGCAATGTAAGGACCGCATCTGACAATATTGGAGGGAAAAGTCAAGGAGAGAAGGAAAAGTGGACTTTCCCAAAAAGGTAACTCTCTCTCTCTCTAATTCATTCTCATTCAAACGTCATTCCCGAACAACCATCAACATTCAACGACCATCGTTCTCACATCGTCACTCTGTCAGTTACTCTGTCATTCTCTTCTCACGCTCCCAACTCTTCTCTAAATTATACAGTATAAAGCCCATGCAGCGCGACTTTATAGTATAGGTGTTTGATTTTTTGGAGGAAAGAGAATTTTCACGATAACGACTACAATGATTTTCTTGCAACTTGGTATGCGAACTTCATAGATAAAAAATGTATCACTTTTATTTGAAATATTTTTCCAAAAAAATCGATTTTGCTCAGAATTTGGGGCGTTAAATATCATATGTTACTATTAGTTTGCCTCAACTGTGTTAGAGCGCACTACAGGGCAATAATTTAATCATTACTTCTCTACTTGCCAAGGTTAGTTAGTAGGTAGGTACTTATTCCCCGACCAACTCAGTTCTTTTATTGGGACAAATTCGTAAAATTTGAGTATATAAAAATTTATCATTTATATATAATTGTACTAAAAGGAATAAAAGAAAGTTGTATAGATTTTTTTTGTTTAATTATAATTACTAGTGAAGGAAAAAAAAGAACCACCAAGCTAATAATTAAAATACAGTAATAAAAGAAATGATATGTAATCTCTTTTTTATTATTTAAATTAAAATGAGAGAATATAGTAATTTAAAAAAAAAAAAAAAAAAAAAAAAAGCTTACTGAAGAGAACAACACAACATGAGAGCTAGAGGACATTGTTATATTGTTGTATTGGTCTATAATTAATCAAACGTAAATCAGTAATGTATATCTTCTCGCTTGAGTATAACATCCGTCCCTCTTATATATATATATGTGTGTGTGTGTGTGTGTGTGTGTGTGTGTATGTGTGTATGTGTATGTATATGTATGTATATATGTGTATATGTATCAGTGTGTGCGAGTTCTGTGTATTTTGCTAGTATAGTATATATTCTTGTTGCTAACTGCTGTTATAGCATCACTGGCTCATGAATAATTATACAGAATGTCATCTCAATATTACCACTACCAGTATCTCTCTCTCTCTCACTCGCTTTACACTATCCGTCTCTCTCTCTTTCTATATCTAATCTAACGTTATATCCACAAATCATTAATTTTCATTAATTAAACTATTAATATTAATGTAGATTTATTTTAATAAATATTTATCCAAACATCAAATCAAAGATTACAGTCATAAATTATTATTATTTACAATTCATAGAATAAACTATTCCTATAATTAATCTTCACACACCCTACCTAGGTAGGACCGTAATAAAAAGTAAAAGCTAGGTTAGGGAATGGATTAGCTAGGCGAATATTGCTAAAATGCCGGCGGTGCACTGAGAAGGCTCAGAGGGTGCACAATAGATCTTTCAGGTCGCAGTGCACTATCCCCTTGAAGAGTCTAAAGAAAAAGAAAATCTGGTGTCAAACACTCACACGGTTTTCTCTTAATCTTGTAATGACAAATTTTCTTTACACTTCAAATTTTAATTTAATTGCGAAGGGGGGGAATAAATACCAAACCGGTAGAGAAGTGAATAACATAGAACTAACATTATATTTTTGAAATTCCGCAAAACTATTTAGAATCAACTTTTTACACACTAAATCACAAACACTAACACTGTTCTGATCACCCCCCCCCCTCCCACTCAGCAACAACAGCAATGTTTGTTATTTTACATTTTGATAAAGGGTGTTGACGAACCCCAAAATTCACCCCCACAAAATCTCCCAACCCTTTATGAAAATAATACATTGTACAAATATTGTTGTTTATCGTGTAAATTAGAAAGGGTTTGATTTTAGGTTTTGCTACAATAGCTATTAGTTTTGTGAATAAATATGCTTCGATTAGTTTTGCACATTCAGTAGAAAATTGTTTAACTAAAACAATCAAACTTTAGGCAAATTTAATTTGTTTTCAATTTTGTTCCGATCTGTTTGTTTATTGCTTGGCAAAATAATATTTTGGAAAGGATAGTTTCCCATGTTTGTTATAATGGTATTGTTTATTGATGAGGAGCTGGGAAGTAATGTTTGAATAAAGTAATTGCTCACTACTGTAATTGATTACCAACAATATAATATTATATACGAATAAGAAAATACTTAGGACTTAGGCGAAAGAGTATAGAGTTCGAGATTTAGTGATTGGGACATTATTAATTGTGTTTTACAGTTTCTTGTTGAGACTCATACTATTTAACTCGATTTTATGGTCTTAGATTGCCTCTTTTCTTCAGGTCGCAGTCTTCCGGTCTTCTAGCCAAGGAATGGTTTCAACAGAACTTTGCTCAGAAGTAAATTTGCCAGTGCCAGTGATGTAGTAATATGGTGGTAGTCAAGACCGTGGTCTATATGAATCCAGGAATAGAGGCCCAGCAGGGTTTTTGAGAACTATATTTCAATAACGAAAAATCGGAGGAAGGTCAAACTTTATATTCATGTTTAGGTACTACCACCGCATCTGACACAAAGGTTTCCCATCAACCGGAAATTGCGACTTTACAGAATTTTTTTTTTTATAGTTTTTCCTGATTTTCTCGAAAACCGCTCCAAAATGATGATTTTCTTTTTAAGCTTCGTATACTATCTACACACGTAAATACAGATTTGTTTTTACCACCTACTTAATGTTAGATATTCATTAGTTCCAGTGATAGAATCCCAGATTTGAAGAAAATCGGTTAAACGATAGTGTGACTTTACATAATAGGTTCTTGAGTTTTTCTTTTTGAAATTTTTTCAAAAATGGCTGAAACGATTTTCTTTAAACTAAGTATACTCACTGTACAGGTATACAATTCTATGACTTTTATTTGGAAGATTTTTTTCCGTTTCTGAGGCCCTGTCCAATTAGGTTAAAATTTAAAAAGCTTTAGTTGTGGGCGCTAGTTGCACTCACGATATGCACGTGATAACAATAATTTTGTCTAATAATTGTATTAATTGTAGTCGGATAAAGTCGTATGATTATTTCTGACCAGATTTTTCTAATATTTTATATTATTTAAATAGATAGCCGTTTTAACAACTGCAAATGTTGAGGTTATTACATCATGGTGGTCATTATAGGAACTACTCTGTTCATATGAAACCAGTTTTGAAAAGCCCATCTACCAAAAAAAAAAAGAAAAAAAAAGCCTAGAATTGACAAGGCAAATCTCTTTTGCGCAAGGTCTAATTATTTATAAAAGATACTTTTAAAAGAAACTCATTTACTATAATGTAAATCTGAACTAAACGATTAAACAATATTGTAACACCTTTCACGGGTATATCTCAGCCATCAATTTTTTTTCTAATTGATTATAGGATTTACTGAACTTAATTGGCTCAAATACTTTCTAGTTGATGAGGTTCGTTTTTTTTAATTCCTGATAAAATGATTGATGTTATTTAAACTAATCATTCTTTTACACCTAATACACTTTCAATAAACAAAATTGATTAATTACTTAGTTTTATAAAACTTTTGCATAAGAAATATTAGGTTATTTTTCAAACTTTTTTTTAATGATCGAAATAAACCACTTTTAAAAGATAAATAGTAATTCTTTTTCTCTCTCTCGCTCTTGTTAATTATAAATTGTATTAACAAACAATGACAGATTATGAATTTTTTAAAAGATTAGCCTTTATTAAACAGGTTTTTTTTTTTTAAATAAAACCCGTTATAATAAATATAAGTGGTGTGTTGGTTGTAAACAGTTTAATTAAATGAGATTTTTTATATGCATAATTCCTGTTTTAATGGTATCAAAAGTCTCCTCTGACACTCTTGTGAGTGATGGAGCTCAAATTTTGATAGTATTCGCCGTTTCACCAAAACTACATTTTAGCTTCAGATAAAAATAAAGTAACCATTTAGCATTCAATTGATATGTTCAAACACTAAGATTTTGGATGTTAATAATAATCCAACATTATTTTAATGTACAAAATATCTGTGCTCAAATATTAAAGCACGTTCACTACTTTATAAAAAAAATATGGTGTGAAACACTCACACAACTTTCTCTTACTTCAGTTTTCCAAATTTGAAATTGACAAATTTTATAGTCAGTGTACCACATTTAATGAAATTCGTCAGAGTTGGTCGAAATTCGTCGACAAGTGAAAAAACTGTTCAGTAAAAGCGCATTCTCGGTTTTCTAATTTTCTTGAACACGCAGAATTTTGGTCATCTATCAATTTTTAATTAATTTTGTTAGGATGGTAGAATTGTATAATCAACTATGATAGCAGTTTAGAGAAAAACAAAACCCCACCCCTCCCCCAAAAGCCCCCTTAAATGACATTATCAGGAGAAATGTGTCAAATAAAATTTGTAGCTCTGTATATGTTTAGTGTAGATTCCCACTTTAAAGAAAATCATTTGGAGAAAATACCAGGAAACTGAAAAATACATTTCAGTAAAAACGCACTTCTGGTCATCCGGTCTTTTTCAAACTCGGAATTTCAACAACATTTTTAATTGTAACTAATATTATTTAGATGATAGAATTGTATAATAAACTGAAATAGCACTTTAGAGGAAAACCTATCCCCACCCCTCTCCCAAAACTACTCTTAAATGAATTTTCCCGGAGAAATGTTTCAAGTAATAGTTGTAGCTCTTTGTATGTGTATTTCAATCAATAAATTTATTGAAAATTGTCGGAGCCATTTTTGAGAAAATTGCAAAACAGTAAAAAAAATTTAACTAGTAAAGTGGTACTTCCGGTTGAGGAATTTTGACAGATGACCCACTGTCGAATCCCAAGGTGATACTTAATCAGAATATCAAGTTTGAACTTTCTAAGATTTTTCGTTTTTGAGCTATGCTGTTAAAACACACACACACACACAGACCATTTTCTAAAAAACACTTTTTTGTACTCAGGGGACCTCAAAACGGATATTTCAGGTGAAAACTCGATATCAAAAATTTGGCACAATTACAATACTTCCTCTTGCTAAGAGTAACTCCATCCCTAGTTTATTGACGAATGCCAAGGGAGAAGGAAGAGATTAGCTCGTGGTAGCGAGCTAGACTAGCAACGCGGTAGTCCCGAGTTCGAATCCAGCATGCTGCCTGCCCATAGATTTTTTTTCTTCCTAGGAGCCTCTACAATTCACTGTCTGGTGATGGGCAGTGTTGTCTAAAAGCTAGAGACCGCTGCTTGGAGGCCGGCTGTACATTGGAGAATGCTCCGGGGGCACAATAGATCTTTGAGGCCGCAGTGCAATAATCCCCTACAACAATCTAAAACTACACCTAATAAAAGGAAGTATTGTAATTTTTTTTTTAGAAAAATTACAAAGAAAAGTGATAGGTTTATATGTATGCAGCAAGCATTCCAAGTTTAAAGGAAATCGATGTAGACGTTTTCGATGTAAAGAACATTCCAAAAAAATCACGAAAACCTATTCTTCCGGGTTTTATGGCACCTCCGGTTTTCCGATTTCCTTCAAATTTGGAATTCTTTGGAGGTGATATTTTAGAGAATAGCTTAGTGCTACTTCTTCCCCCTTGAACTCCGCAAAAAATTAATTTTCCCAAGTAAATGTTTCTGTTAAAAATGAATGGTTATTATTTATGTGCGTAGATAGTATACGATGTTTAATGTAAATCATTAGCGCTGTTTTAAGAAAATCGCATAAAACTGAAAGGAAGAAAGCATTCAGTAATGTTACACTTCCGGCTGATGGATTTTGTCCGAAACCTTCGTGTCAGTGAGGTAACTAAACGGAATATAATTTTGAGCCTTCTACGATTTTTCGTTTTTGAGAGATTTTGTAAATAAAAGAACAATATATATATATATAGAGAGAGAGAGAGCGTGAGAGAAAGAGAGTCACTCACACCAGACGTTCGCTAAAAACATTTTTTTCGTATTCAGAGGACCTCAAAATATGAAATTCCGGTGAAAATTGAATTTTGAAAATTTGAGAGAAAGTAAAAAAACGCATAAACATATAATCTTGTGAATATTATGTAAATAAAGATACTTCTGTCTATCTATCTATCAATTGTACGGTTAATTCCTTAGTCGCAGCCAAGCACACTAATGAAATTGAGCTACATTTTTAGTAGCTTCTTTTTGTGGTCTTGCAATTTTTTATTTTCTCTAACCTGCTGATAAGAGAATGAATGTATCTGCGATCTTATCAGAATTAGCAACTTGAGTTTAAACCGGAAATACATGTTTTCAAGTCTACGGGGTCCGGGAAAGTGGTTTTTGTAATTAGTTTTGTCTGTATGAGAGAGAGAGAGAGAGAGAGAGAGAGAGAGGACAAAAAATGTCAAAGATGAAAACCCGTTGAGAGTTCAAACTTGTTATTCAAGTTCTAACAGAAAGGTTTCAATCCTATTGCACCAACCTGAAGTACAAATTCACTGAATGTTTTCTTTTTTCAAGTTTTTCATTTTATCCTCAAAAATGACTTCAACGATTTTCTTCTTAACTTTGTATTATTTAGACACATTAACGTCTATCACTTTTATTTGCAACATTTCATCTAGGAATATTTATTATTAAGGGGTGTTCCGGGGAAAGCTGCGTAATGGGATCCGAAGAGAGGGATCCATAGCAGAGAGAGAGACATAAAATTTGACAGGATCACTCTCTAGCTTAGGCCAGACTATCTGCTGGCCAGACTTAACCACTCTAGCTTAGAGTGGGAGAAACTGTTTAAATACAGCTTTCAGAGTCTTCCAGAGTCTTTTAGCAGAGTTCATACTGCAGTCACAATGCGTCAATAACCTTTCTCTTTACCTCTCACCACAATTTTATATATTTTTTGTAAAGTCCAGATAGTTTGTATTACCTTACTATTATACAGTGCCAGTTCATTTATCTATCTAACCCAATTTCTCTCCTTCTCAAACCCATTATAGCTGTAAACTTTAAACTGCCATTACATTACTGTGCGGAAAAATTACCACCTGAGAGAACAACTTGTAAGGTACCCCGAGAATTTTGAAGAATCAACCAACAGTAGAGTAAACAAGCAAATAATTCCATTTACTTCAACTATAAAAACCATAATCCCGAAATTTCTCGAATGCTCCGTACAGAATAGGCTTGAAGCTATCTAAGGTCCAATCGGAAGCAATGGTGAAAGCTTCGCCTTGAAGAAAATACAGCAAGCCAGCAGCACATGCTTCCGCCATACCGACGGATCCTATGGTTAGACAGCATGCACCCACGTTCTTTTCCATGAGGCGCGGTATGAATTTCCAGTTTGGAGGACCAAGTTAATCAGGATGACCTGAATAATGAGATAGTTAAAAACTCGAAAAGACAAACACTTAGGAGACCCGGTAAGGAGTCTCAACTGGGTTATATCTAACAACCAGAAGGAAATGAATGAAAATGTGACCAAAACTTATGCCTTAATGAATTAACAAATGAATAGATAAATTCAAGATATCAGAGATATTTTCCGTGATAGCCTGCTTCTTTTTGTGGTATCTATCGTTTTCGGGCGTCCGCCCATCATCAGGATGTTTTTATCAAAACAGTGTGATAATATAGTGTATCAACAAATTAACTCTGTGCAAGTCTATGTTATAACACTGTTTTGACAAAAATATCCTGATGATGGGCGAACGCCCGAAACCGGTCGATGACCACAAAAAGAAGCAGAATATCATGGAAATTATCTCTGATACTTTCCAGCTCTGCGGAACCTACCAAGATATACACTAACTTGTGTACAAAAGGTATGAAATGAAATTGAAACGTCCTGCTTTGACTTGTCGGCGCACCGGTGATAATATATACGCGACAATTACAGAGCAGGCTGCCAATGCAGTGTAGTTACATTCAGATAAAAACTCTAAAGAGTTAAATTCCTAAGAAAACCATGTTCATCCCCACCACCTTGTATATATATATAATTTACGGCCAATTTAACAATTATTAAAAAGTTCGCCTATGAAGAATATTATTTGTCAAGTAGGAATTTTGTTTCTTGTTTTTACTTCCTCTTACTGCCGATAAGAGGAAGTATTTTAGGATCGTGTCCAATTTTTTAAATTCGAAAACATGTTTTTAGCGAATGAACTGCCCCTGTATGTGTTTAGAAAATTTCGTATAAACAAAAAATCGCAAGAAGCTCAAACTTGATGTCCCGTTTAGGTCTATCCATCAAGAAATAGTGAAACTAGCTTCAACGAGTTTTTTTAACCTTCGTAAACACTGTAAACAGATAAATGCCTATCAATCCTTTTTCTTTGTTTTGTTATAAATAAATAAATAAATAAATCTCCTGATTACCATACAACTAATCAAATATTATATCCACATATTGAAAGGTTTCGAAGTTTTGGTAGATGGAAGGCCCTTTATGTATTTTAAACGTGAATTTAAATAGCTCCATCCTTGTATGTTATGAATTTAAATTAACCTGTTTATTATGTAGCCAAAGTTTTAGTATTCAGTGTGTATATATAAAGTCAGGGCCTAACTCAATTGATTGTATTCGCATTACTGTATTATACTAGTGTGAGTGTGAATAATTATATTCCATAAAGCTTTAAGGTGGAAATTAAACAAGAAAATCTGGTGCGAAACAGTCACACGACTTTCTCTTAACTACCAACTTATTAATATTTACGAAATGTTTCACGACATAATCTGAAAACTAAGTCCAGGAGCCAAACACAGCAAAATGTTGATACCGAAGCTGTGTAAGAATAGAATTAGAGATACTCTGTTTAGGAAGGAACTGATTAATCTGTTGACATACCCTTCCAAGGGCACGTTAGGTTAAAAAATACCTACCAAAAGTGGGTATAATTATACAGTGTTCAACTTTACTTCTAGTTCATTTATCTATATAACCCAATTTCTTTTCTTCTCAAACCCATTATAGCTGTAAACTTTAAACTGCCATTACATTACTGTGCGGAAAAATTACCACCTGAGAGAACAACTTGCAAGGTACCCCGAGAATTTTGAAGAATCAACCAACAGTAGAGTAAACAAGCAAATAATTCCATTTACTTCAACTATAAAAACCATAATTCTGAAATTTCTCGAATGCTCCGTACAGAATAGGCTTGAAGCTACAGCTTCATTTTCTTTTTCTACAGCTCATTATCCACTGATGATACTGGACACTGCCCGGGAAGCTCCAGCTTCGGCACTGAGCAGGCACCGCAGGCGGGAATGACCGTAGATGTTGACGCGTTTTGAAAAAAAAAGTTATACATTTTCAGTAGATAGATTTTGGCAAAAACTTTATTATCTGGTTTGGTATTGGGCGTGGGTATGTGGCGTCATCATCGCCCACCCTTCGGGTTGCAATCAGCCTCTGGCTCTCCAGGTTGGGGAATCCCTCACCCCGACCAATCCTATCCTGATTAGTCATGGAACCTTTGTGAAGACTATGTCACGAGGGGGACGAGGAAACGACTTCGCTCCTGTTGTTCGATTGTGTTGCATTTGCTAAATTGCTCTATGAGACATTTGACACTCTGAGATCAGAGAAGATAATAGCGCAAAAATGAGAGCTGGTTAAGAAAGCCTTCAAAACCTCATGAATCGAGGGAAATTTAGTTTAAACCGGAAATATATGTTTCAAGGTCCACGAGTCTGAAAAAGTGGTTTCTGAAACTGGTTTTGTATGTGTATGTACGGTTTTAGAGGAAATCATTGGAGCCATTTTGGAGAAAATTCAAAAAACTAAAAAAAAATAATTCATTAATATTAATTCGCCATCATTCACACATTATTCAGTTGGTGATTTTATCCGAGACCATCGTATCTATCCGTGGTGGTACCTAAACGGAATATCAATAATTGAGCTAAGGCAATGCGCTTTTCGTATTCAAGAAACCTTAAAACTAGTATTTCCGGTAAAAGTTTATTTTCGTAATTTGACGCGATCGCAATATTTTCTCTTGCAGCGTTGAGAGAAAGTAAATACAAGAGAAAAAAAATATTTCATATTACTCACATTGAGGTGAGTAATACCTGTTATCATGATAATATAACATTTTAAATAATTTATTAACATAATGCCAGGATTAAACACGCACAGTTCAGGATGATTCACCATAAGCGAAATTTTTCATGCAGATGGTATCGACCATTGTATTAAATTGCGTCATCAGAAATCTACTGGGCAGAGAATAAATAAGTAGAATACACGATGTTAAAATTTTTTAATTAATTTCAAAAGATTGATTTTATTATTATTTTTTATTTTAAGTTTTAAAAGTTTAAAGTTTTAGTTAAAGGATCTTATATTAATACTACATTACTTTAGCAAAATTAGGAAAAGATTTAGCTCAGTTATGATAGCGTGCTGGGAAACTAGCGCGGAGATCCCTGGATCGAATTCAGCAGTGTTGCCCTTAGATTTTTTCTTTTTCTACAGCTCATTATCCACTGATGATACAGGACACTGCCCGGAAGCTCCAGCTTCGGCACTGAGCAGCCACCGCGGGCGGGAATGACCATAGATGTTGACGCGTTTTGAAAAAAAAAGTTACACACTTTCAGTAGATAGATTTTGGCAAAAACTTTATTGTCTGGTTTGGTATTGGGCGTGGGTATGTGGCTTCGGGTTGCAATCAGCCTCTGGCTCTCCAGGTTGGGGAATCCCTCACCCCGACCAATCCTATCCTTGCAGGGTTGCCTGTAATTATCCTGGATTACTGAACCAGACAATAAAGGAGCCTCTCAGTGCACTGCCGGCCTCCGGACAGTGTTCTCTCGCTCTAGGTACACCGAGGCTCCTAGGAAGAAAAAAATCTAAGGGAAGTACAGGACTCGAACCCGGTACCACCGCGTGGGAGTCCAACGCGCTAACCACTTAGCTAATTCCTCCTCCTTGGAATCAATAGATCCATTGGGCGTCCGATCAGTCACGCTAGCTCGTTAGAGTTGAATTACTGAACTACGGGCGCAAGTAATTGCTTGTAATTGAGATTGGATTCGTAGTGGCCGTGTTTTAACCAACAACTCCAATGACCGAGGTCAAGAGTTGAGCGGGAGGAGACTCGCGATATAAGTTAAACCCCGGTGCCAGCCCGTAGCTGGAAGCGCATTTGGTGGGTGTGCGCCGTTTACCAGAGCCTGCTAGGGGTGCCTTCCCTAGCTTCTGGAAGTGGAGGGAGATCACATTGTCACTGGAAGTGGAGGGAGATCACCTGCCCTTAAATGGGTCAAGCGGGGAAGTGCTTGGGTTTGGCACTTCTGCCATGGCCGAGGTATTGCACTAACAATCTCTCCATGATGGTGACATTCTTCTCTTGTTAAACGACCCCGTTGCTTGCAACGAGGGGACTGGTAAACCCCCCAAGAGGGTTGGTACGGTCCTTAAACTACCCCCCAGTACCAAGAGGAAAGGGATAACATACGGGAAGAATGCCATTTGGACTTCGTGTGATTTTTCGGGATTGAGACATTTTGTTTGCAATATAAGAGAGATTTGGCACTATAAGAGAATGCAATATAAACTGCACAGATATAAACGCGTGACTTTCATTTGAAACATTTTTTCGAAAAAATATAACCTGTTGAAGAAACTTTAGAAATAATCAAGTTTAAAGACAATTCGTTAATTCTAGAAAATTGTGTGAGTGTTTCACAGCAGATTTTTATTTATTTATTATTTTTTTATTTCCCGCCCCTACAAAAGTGTTGATGCAATTTAGGAAACCTCTATCATGCAAACAAGTAACCCGATCTATTTTAAATTAAGAGTGATATGCCACCAAACAATGCACCCTTTATTATAATGTTTTGGCATATGAACATATTGGCACCAATGGAAAAGAGTTGTACGCCAGTAATTGTTTTTTTTTTTATCTCTCTCTCACTCTTTCTTTACTCTTTTCTTTCCAAGTTGTCTTGAAAAAAAGCGCTGTGAGCCAAGAATGGAAACATACTGAGACCAAAGCTTTATTTTGTCACTTTCCATTATAGTGTCACAGAACTTCCACAACATTGTAGGAGAGCTCTCTTTTATAAAACACCACACACACACGCAACCAAACAGTCTATTCTAGTAAAGTTCGTTTAGCCACGCGTGTGACTCATTGGAAACTCCCTTCTAAACGCATTGCCCTCTACCTTGGAACTAGTTCAATATTATACTAAAATAATCTAAATACAAAGGGGCCTAAGTAACAAAAAAAAAAAAAAAAGTTACAAAAATAAGTGGGGGGGAGGGGGGGGGTAAATCATTAAAACGCAAAAATAACGAGTGATTTAAAATCCCCTCCTCTTTCCTGTAACCTCCATTACTCTTCCAAGTGGTTAACCTATTGAAGAATTCTAGAACATAATAAATCTGTGATGAAGATAAATTTAAACTACGAGAGAGTTTGAAAATAAGCTTACAATTAATTGCGTTCTCTCTGTCTCTCTTTTCCCCCTCTCACCCCCACCACAAAGACCTATAAAGTTGGGAAAGTTAAAAACAAAAAAATAAAGGAATAGAGCTCTCCCCTATGGCCAATGTTAGCCGTCCCAAATCTATCACCACTGTGATTTTTTCCTTTTTTTTTAAACCAATGGAAATTTATTGTAGCAGTCGGCCGCTTCCCAATTGTCCAGCGAAATAAAAGTAAAACAGAATAGAAGGGAGAGAAGGATAAAAAAAGGAAGTGAAATCCTTTCCAGACCGTTAGCATTTAAAACTGTGATGAAGATAGAGTGAGTTTAACGAGAAATTTACACCAATACAATCGCAAGATTAATCAGTTTCTAGATTTTTTTTTTTTGGTATTTACGAATATGTCAAAGGTATTTTTACAGGCAATTGAAATTATTTTACATTGTTACTGTATCCTGGTAAAAATATAAAATACTGTACAATGGTACATTATAGTGAAATGACTTTTTAGAAAATTGTTGGAGCCATTTTTCGAGATAATTAAAAAAAAAAAAAAAGAAAAACTTACAGGAAACAAACTTATTATTCCGCTCAGATATCACAAAATTTTTGTACAAAATCCCAAGCAGTTTTTTTCTGTTTTTTATTTTTAATTTTTTTAAATTCCTGGCGATTTAATGGCTCCAAAGATTTTCTTTAAACAGCTATCTACAAATTAATGTACATGGAGTACGCAAGGTTACCATAATCTACTCCTAGAAAGAGGAAGTATTGTAATCGTATCAAATTTTCGATATCGAGTTTTCACCGGAAATATCCGTTTTGAGGTCCCCTGAGTCCAAAAATGTGGTTTTCAGCAAATGGTCTGTGTGTGTGTGTGTATGTGAACAGCATAGCTCAGAAACGAAAAACAAGGAAAGTTGAAACTTGATATTCCGTTTAGGTATCACCACGTTATCTGCCAAAATTCCTCAACCGGAAATACCACTTTACTAGTTAGTTTTTTTTTTACTTTTTTGCGTTTTTCTCAAACTTGGCTCCAACGATTTTCTTGAAACTTGGTATATCAACTACACATACAACGAGCTACAACTTTTATTTTAAACATTTCTCTGCAAAAATTCATTTAAGGGCAGTTATGGGGGGAGGGGTGGGATATGTTTTTTTCTAAAATGCAATCGTAGTTGATTATACAATTCTATCATCCAAAGAAAATTAATTAGAAATAAATCGTTGGCCAAAATTCCGAGTTACAAGGAAATTAGTAAACCGGAAGTGCGCTATTACTGAACAGATTTTTCAGTTTTCGACGAATTTCATTAAATTTGGTATACAAACTATAAAATTTGTCAATTATGATTTTGAGAACTGGAGTAAGAGAAAGTTGTGTGAGTGTTTTACACCAGATTTTTTGTTTGTTATATATTAGGACGTTTTGATATTAATATATCATCATTAGCTTACAAAATTAACAGAAATAAAAGTTGAGTTACAGGGATTTTTCCCCAAGCACTCGGAGGTGGATGTATACCAAGATCCATAATCACCTATGGTACGGTGGCTTGGGCGAGTAAGACCAAGTCAGCCACTACGAAGAAAACCTTGCATGTTTATGTATGACGGGAGCTATAAGGACTTGTCCTATAGCTGGAATTGAGGTTATTCTCAATCTTACACCTCTTAACCTTGTAGTCGAGAGGTTGGCGAAGGGATATCTCTTCCGAATGTCCAGGAAGGGAATAGGTACGCGAAGGGTGCATTGGCCCAGGGGAGTGGTTATGCCTATCTGCCAACAGACTCTTTTGAAACTTCCCTAGAAATGGAGTAACTAAGAAGTACAACTTTGTTAAAAACATTTCTTCGAAGCTCTGTATCAAAAGAGAGAGGAGCAGTGTATTCGCTCTGTTTAGTATTAAAGAACATGCCATTGTATGGTGTAAGGATAGATCAAAGACCCCTGATTGGAATGGGGCCGGAGTGTTTAGGCCGAGGACCAGATACTCGGTGCCTATGGGCAAATTTTCCAGCATCTTCAGGCGGAAATTTACACAATTGGAAAGTGTGTATATTTAAGATCGATATGAAATAACAGAATCAGGAGATTGTAATCCTATCCGATAGCCGGCGCTCATATGTCATCAGTTCAAAAATGTTATAATAATGCTTTGGCATTATATAAAAGTTTATATCTTGTGTTTAATTCTTTCTGATTTTAGTTTAGTGTGAGGACTCTAGGTAGATGCTTGTCATTGGAGCTTAAATTGGCTTTCATACATAGTCGGTGATGAGAAGAGGTTGTGTAGTTGAAATGAACTGAACGAAGGATAGTTTTTTTTTTGTTTTTTTTTTTTTTAATTTAAGGCGCATCAACATCTATGGTCATTAGCGCCGGGAGCCTTCTCAGTGCACTGCCGGCCTCCGGACAGTGTTCTCTCGCTACAGACAATACTGTCCATCACCGAACAATGAGCAGTAGATGTTCCTAGGAAGAAAAATTTAAG
>JAAEAF010013369.1:0-15706 GCA_011037195.1 Triatoma infestans | reverse complement strand
AAAGTATAAGTGTTAGGGATAGATTAGCCTTATCCCTGAGGTACTTGGCCACAGGACAAAATTTTGAAGACTTGAAGTTTTCAGTCATAAGGTCTCTCCAACAACTATCAGCAAAGCTGTAATAGAAACCTGTGAAACCTTTATATATATCCTACAAGACTTTGAAAAAATTAAAATCACCTTTAAAAAAATGTATGATTGAAGTTTTAATTTAATACACAAATCTTTCCAAAGTACCTTTGTAAGGTATTGTATCACTGTTGTTGAGGTTAGTTTCAACGTTGTATAAAACTATTGAACTGAGTATTGATGGAAATATTGGCGCCGCCCCTACACCGTCAATATTATTGTCAATATCCCCTCCAATTCTCAGTATTGATACACGAAAATCAGAAAATCCTGATTTCATCAATACTCTTATCAATATCGACCGTCAATACAATTTTTTCACCTTACACGATCAATATTATTGTCAATACGCTAAGGTATTGTCAATATTATTGACCGTGTAGAGGCCGCTTGTTTTAAAACAAGTTTTAGATGTAAATTACAGGCATTAAAAGTTTCCTTTCCGGTTGATGGATTTTCATGGAAACTTTTGCGTCAGATGCAGTACTAATTATCAAGTTTGAGCTTCTTCTGATTTTTAAATTTTCATAATATTTTATTCACATCCCGACCATTCGTTAAAATACATTTTTTTTCCATACTAAGGACACTTCAAAAGAAATAATTGCGACCAATTCGGAAATTTTACTAGATATTAAACCTTTGCTCATGGTGAAGAAGCGAAAACTTTATTATGTAAATGGGTGAATAAAATTTTGCTCTTGTAATATAATTCGTGCCGCACTAGTTGGGCCAGCAAAGTTAAAAAAAATATCAAAAGTCTTTTTCCATGTTAGTACACTATCATGGTTTCGGCCTTTACCTATCATCAGCATTTCTCGATCAATAGTGAAAATAACGTCGACTAGGACAAGCAAAAATCAAGGAGCTAACCAATGTACAATCATACACGCTAACAGAAATGCTTGACTTCGCTTTGCATTGTGCTAGAAATCTGGACCAGTTTTCCATAGCTTACTGTTTATGATGTTATCCAAAGTTTAGCGAGTTATCGATGGCCTCAAAATTGTAATAAGAGCCAAATAAACAATGGAAATGGAAATAGAGGCTACTATGGGGGGGAAAAAAAAATTCGCTCAGCCACCGCTCAAATAGGATGGAGACACATTGTGCTGTATTTTTGTATAACTTAATTTCGCACATATGCGAAAAAGAGTTTTGATTCCTAGTTCCGGTGTGGAAATTCCACAAAAGATTTGGAGAGTACTGGATAGAAGGCTGCTGTAATCTAACTGCCGGTGCTTTCTCCTCCCTACTGAGGGTGTAGATGGCCAAAGGAGGGCCCATACAAATTTATTTACTCTCACATAAAGTCCGCCTACTTAATGAATATGTTGTGGTTAATAAAAAACAGATTTCCCCCGTTGTCCTAGTGGCTAGCGAACTCGCCATTCGATACGGGAATTCAGGGTTCAATTCCCGAAAGGAAAACGTCGGTGTTGACCTCCCAGCATCGTGAGCAAAAAGTGGGAAAGTATCAACTGTAGTTGGTAGCGCACCTAGGTAACGAAGGTCAGTTCTGAAATTATCTGTGCTTACCAAAGTCTTTTTAAGTTGCTTAATCTTAATCGCTAATCTATTTAATTTTGTAGAAAATTCAAAAAATTTTTTTTGGGAAAATTATCGCAAACAGAACAGAGAAAAAATGAGAAGTGTTGGTTTCGCACCTAGATAGCGAAGGCCGGAACTAAACGGCAAGGGAAGAGCGCCCTGCTTAGCATACGTCCCCCTTTTCAAATCGTCGTCTCTGGCAAGCTTTCGCCCTTATGGCTGTTGTTGCGCCATAAGTTATTTTTTCTAAAAAAAAAAAAGAGACCTTTTTAAAAAAGAAGAAACTAAATTTATTTTCTATACAACTCTAATATTCATTAATTTAATTACCATATGATTTTATATAATCACTTGATCGTACTTTTATAATTTAACAAAATAATATTTTTTACATTCAGAGAGAAGATGTTGCCTACTACAAATACACAGCTTGAAGTCAAAAATATCTTCGATTCCAAATTCAGTACAAAACTTTCCGCGCCAACTTTGAATAATAGTTTGTGGCGACAATTTTTGAAAATTCCTCCTTGGATCTCTGCCCGATTCATGCAAATATTGCATGCCTTGTTATCGAGACAATTCTTTGTCCATGCTACTTTCTTAAGCCAAGTAGGAGTGCTTGAATATAAAGGATAGCATTAAGGAATGCTGTAAGGATAGCATTAAGTATCTTTGCCCATTTAATACTATTCATACGAACAATGGTATAAGGAGTAAGCTGGGAAGTCTTTGCTTATGTGACCGTAATAATGGCTCCCACAAACAGGTGTAAAGAAGTAAGCAAAGAAGTATTCAACGGAATATTAAAAGCTCCCCATACGGCACAAGTGAAGATAAATTGCAACTTATTGTAGATTCAACATCCTTGAGAATGTTGGAAGAAGAAGAGGGACAATAGTAGAAGTATCCCAGACCACTCCACATGGATGCAGAATATACTTATGGGTGTAGAAGAGACGCAGAACGTCTTTTGCACCTTTATGCCTTCCTTGTGCGATAAGATTATTATTATAAGTAATTTTTTGTAGGCGGATAAATTCTCTTCTCTTCATTCTCTGCCACTTCCTTAAGTAAGCTCAGGAATAGCCCTCATTGGTTCTTACTAACCCTAAAGGCGTAGTCATGTTTTTAATACAGTTTTTAATCTATGTTGTTGTTGAGTTGTTGAAACTATTTCCTATAACCACTCAAATGTTATTCTCAAAATCATTTAAACAACATATTTACATTTCTTTTTACTTTCCCTAACTTTTGGTATTACGATCGTGCCAGATTTACAAAACTGAATTTTCAACGGAATATGAAAACAATGTTTTTAGCGAATGGTCTGTCTGTGTGATAACAGAATATCTCAAAAACGAAAAGTTGCAAGAAGCTCAAACTTGGTATTCCATTTAGGCACTGCTACCGTATCAGACCCAGAGATTTCGGACAAAATCCATCAAAGGAAGTGCTACTTTACTGATTGGTGTTTTCGTTTTTTTTTTTTTGTAATTTTCATAAACACGACTCCAACGAGTTTCTAATACTTGATACAACAACTACGTATACAAAAATCTACAACTTTCATTTCTCCGGGAAAATTCATTTAACTTTTGACTTTTGGTGGAGTGGTGTGGTTAGGTTTTCCTTTAAAGTGCTATTTCAGTTTATTAAAACATTAATTATAATTAAATTCCGAGTTGACCGAAAGTGTGTTTTAACTAAAAAGTAATTTTTTCAGTTTTCTACTATTTTCTTTAAAGCGGCTCCAAAGATTTTCTTTAAACTAACTTATGTGAACTATTTCATACAAAGAGCAACATTTCTCAAGTTAAAGTCATTTAAGGGGGCGTTTTTGGGAAGAGGGTGGGGGTTATTATGTTTTTCTCTAAAGTGCTATCTTTAGTTGATTATACAATTCTATTATCTAAACAATATTTGGTATTTTATCCGTCGTAGCTTGGCTTATTAGTTTTATTTCTGACCGGTTTCGGATTTTCATCCATCATCAGAGCAAATTCACCAAGTTCGTATAGAGAGTTCACTTCAACGTAATGTTTCTGTTACACTCAGACTTGTTGGTTGTATACAGAGTGTCCCAAGGTATATGGATAACGACTTTTTATCGCAAGCTAAGATAGCTAGAATAAAACTAAAAAATACGTGTCCCCGTAGTTTTTTGTTAGAAATCCAAATTTAATTCTACAAATTTGTTTTGGTGCTTCCAGAAGCGAGAAACAGGCACCAACTTCATTTTTTTTTAATGGGGAAGTGTGGTTTTATTTAAGAAATGTAACATGCTTTTTCCCGCCAATTGTACCTTACGACCAAAGAAATACATCTCTAATGGTGGAGGCTAATTCGAGCAAGATCTGTAATTAATGAGGAGTAAAATTTATAATAAAACAGAACTTTTCTTTTTATTCAATCAAAGGACCGTTATAATATCATTTTGAAATTTCTTATAAGAATCATGGTTTCATTCATAAGTTGTAAAATATTGCTCACAGAAAAAAAAACGTTCAAGTAAATTTTTCTTACAAAAAATAGAGGAATCTATTTCTTAAATAAAAACCACACCTCCTATTTGAAAAAATGAAGTTGGTGCCTGTATCTCGCTTCTGGAAGCACCAAAACAAATTTGTAAATTAAATTTGGATTTCTAACAAAAAACTATGGGCACGTATTTTTTAGTTTTTTTTTTTAGCTATCTTAGTTTCCGATAAAAAGTCGTTATCCATATACCTTGGGAAACCCTGTATATGTACAATATATACTTGTATATATGTTGACATATATGTTATCCAGCATTGCGGACCCAGTCACATTTTGAAACAATATTTATTAGAAATAAATACAATCCCAAAATCGTGTTTCAAAAAAAAAAATTAATAAACCGGAAGTGCGTTTTTACTGAACAGTATTTTCAACTTTCACAATTTTCTCTATAAAAACACCGATGAAAAGTTTTACCAAGAAATTCATTTAATGAAATATTGGTGGGCGGAAGTTATGCTTTCCTCCAAAAATGTCATTTTATTAAGCTTAGATTTTTCCAATTGATATAAAAACAGTGACAAACATTTAGTAAAATTTACAAATTTGAAAAAATCAATTACAATATTGCAAACTGCATTAAGAGAAAGTCGTGACAGATTTTTTCCCTTTAAATTACATTATTTTATTTATAGTTAATTCAAATTAAATTATGAGGGAAGGGAATAGTTAAGTGGTTAGCATACTGGACTCCCACGCGGAGGACCCCGGGTTCGAGTCCAGCTGTGCTACCCTTAGATTTTTTCTTACTAGGAAAATTTACAGCTCACTGTCCGGTGTTGAATAAGTGTTGTCTGTAGCGAGAGAACACTGTCCGGAGGCCGGCAGTGCACTGAGAATGCTCCGGGCGCCAATGACCATAGATGTTGACGCGCCTCAAATTAAAAAAAAAAAAAAAATGAAATTATAAATTCATAAACAATAAAACCATAACTATAAACCACTTGAAATATTGTAAAAACGCTTGAATCAATTATAATTAGAGAAATATGGCTACATGCGTATTGTGATGACATTTTTTCATTTTATTCTTGTTAACATTTCAAAAATTTTCCCTACAAATAAATATACAATGAATAATTTAAAAACCACATTGAATTTCATACATTATAATATTATATATAGGTATGTAATTTAAATAATTCTGGCAAACTTTAAAGTTGCAGAATAAAGTTCTGGGTAACGCTTGATATGTAGTAATATAACAACACCCTCCAGCAAAACACATAAACTTTCCTAATCAATATTCACAATTAGAAGTTATTGCCTCGATCTTCCTGTCAAGACACTAATATGTATATCAATGTTAACTTTGAATTAATAACCGTTAGAATTGTAATAAAAGTGTTGATATAATTTCTTAAAACATTCAAATCAGTTAATATAGTGTAACACAGCCTGTGGTACCATCTAGGAGAGGAAGTAGGAACCTCAAGTTCTCTTAATGGAACCGCTGGCGACGCGCTCTAGTTCTTTCTGGAAGGATTGAGAAGATTCTAGAAGATTCTCCACCGGTATAAATAGTGGGACCGCAGAGAGTTTTGTAGAGTTTTCTAGTTACAAACGAAATGTACGTTTGTTGAAAGTGTATAAAAAGTGAACAAAGTGAACTTTTGTGGTTTAAATTGCGAAATAATTATTATTAAGTGTTGTATTTTGTAATTTATTGTGTATTAACAATAAATTGGTGTTTTCTTTATTGAAGTTTAGAGTATTTTATCTATACGAACCCACTTAAAACTAGTTTGGAGGGAAAAACATTACAATATTAATTGAATATATAAAATAAAGACTGAAGTATTTTTCAAAATAGTATTTTTAATGATATCACCAACTTTATTTATAAAGAATAAAATATCCTTGTGAAAAAAGGTCTTCTCGAAATCCTAGGGAAGTTAACAAATATTTTCTATTAAATTACATTTGGATTATTAATCCTTCGCCTCATCGTAATTTTTTTTAAAAATAATACTATTCCGACTGATTCTTCTAGCCTGTTTTAGAATCTCTATCAAAGTTAAAAAGTTTTAACTGATGTGGTAACTACAGTTAAAACTTTACTACAACAAGTTTATTCTTTAATTGCTCTCAGAAGTTAAATTATTAATTAAAATAAGGAAAACAAGCCAACGATAAAGTTAAAAGTAATGATTAATGAATGAGTAGCTCACCCACTAAACCATTTACTCAAGAAAATTCATCCATTATTTTTAAGAGGTTAAAGACTTTTTTTTTATGTTTTTTATTTCAAGAAAACTACTTCAAGATAATTATTCATTCTATTAACGTGAAAAATGAAAAAAAATAGTCATTAATTTTTTTAGTTAATGAATTTTCTTATTACATAATTTTGTTTTTAAATATAAAATATAAATGATGTCATTTATTAGTTAATTTTTTTATTGGAAAGCTTAAAATAGACTTTTTATTTGATTAAATTTCATTGTAGCTTCTATTCTATTCTAGAATCACAGAGCCTCAGAAAGGAAATACAAAGATGCACTCAAGAGCCCATTGTGCTCCCCGAATATACTTTTACATCAGTCCTGTCCCAAGTGCTAGAGTCCTATCGGCATCTCGTCTAGAGATAGAACAAGACAAGATAAGGAAGAAGACAAAAAATGTAGAGCGTTACACCTCCAAATCAGTGATGAAGATCAAAAAACCACATCCGCAGGCATGGTTGGTGGTAGGTGGAAAGTTGATGAGTTTTCACTTCTTCTCGGGAAATGGTTGTGACGTCCCCACCGGTGCAGATGACGCTCCCAAGGAAATCAAGAAATGACCCCCGGTGCGTTGTTTGGGTCCATCAGAGAAAATTAGCTTGGGATTAGGAAAGAAACAGACAAGATGCCCGGTCCACGCCACATAGACAGGCTTGATGTCAAAATGCTGTGATGCTAATATCTTATGAATCCTGATGAATCTGATGCTAGCTCTAATGAAAATCCCGGTCTCCGAAGGAATATTACAAGGAGAAGTTATAAGCCCGGCTCTGTTCTCCCTTTACACATATAATATTGTCCAAGTATTTAATGATTCCATAGGGATTCCCTTGTACAAATATCGAGATCTGCAAATCTTATTATAAGCTCTTCTTCCTGGATTGAGGCACAAAGAAAATTGAATTTATTAAAAGAGTATTGTGATGAGAATTTGTTAGAAGTAAATATTTGAAAAAAAAAAAACGGTGTCAATCGTAGTTACTCAGTCTAGGACATTTACAGAAACGAAACTTCTGAATTATGAAAATGATGCTATAGACTTTAAAAAAAAATCATTTACTTGGGGGGACCCAATTGTTTCATCTGCTAAATTTTGTACAGGCCACCAAGTACTTTTCAGGGAAGAATATGGCTGCAACTCAATCTGCCGTAGCTCTCTTAAAAATCCTATAAAAGCGATATCTGGGAAACAAAATGTGAACTCTATGGTGCGATTTCCTTAAGTGTGTTATTGTATGTATCGGAGGTATGGGCATGCAGACATATAGATGACATTGAGAAGGGGTCATTTGAGATTTTTTTTTTTTTTACAATACTATTACATCTTCCCAGAATAATCCCAACCATTGTTTAAAATGGAATGCGGAAGGATGCACTTAGAATTTAAAGTTTTCCGCAGAATGAAAGGTTGGTAGCTTACATTTCTGAGAATGCCTAACTATCATCTTTCCAAAATGTGTTATTTGAATTTTTTCGACTTGGAAAACAACAAAGGTATGTCATTCAACTGGGCAAGAGAGCTCAAACATTATCTTTCATATACTGGTTTTGACGAGCATAAATTTAAAATTACCTGAAGATAACATCTATCATAAAGTGTTTTAGAAACAATCTGAGCAGCTGAGATGATCTCACATACCGTAACTTAAGCACCTATCATTTTAAATGATCCACACTTTAATATAAAGCTTAGATTAATAGTGCAACTGCCTTCAAGCCTATTCATTTTGTTAAAAATGCACAACACGCTTACTTTAACCGGGCCTATAAAACATACTATTTGTCTGATCAAATTCACATTATGATTGATCTGTTAAGAAATTGTCGATGAGGTGGCGGAAGAGATTGGTAACATTGAGAATCGCACTTCAGGGACGGAATCCAGTTATTGGAGAAACGTTGGACAAGTGGATTGAACTATAAAGGTAGATTTCATTGAGAAATAAATGTATTTTTAAAATAGAAAATAAAACTCATTTTCACTACCAGGACGAGAACTTTTCACTTTGCTAACGTATTAGTTTTTTTTTTTCAGTTTTCAAATAATTTAATTTGTATTTTTATTTACAAATGTATTTACTGTAAAACAAATGTAAGTCTAACTGGCGCGAACAGAGTAAAAGTAAATAAATAAAAATCGGTACTTTCGTCTGGGTGAGTGTAATCAACTGTTTGTTATCTGCCATGTATACAATTATACCTGTAAAGTAATGCCTATTTTCTCAGGCGGGCTAAACGTCCAACTACCAACTTAGGTGTCGTGGACGGGGGCGGAAGCACCTATTTTACTAATAACATTTTTTAAACAAATATAAAATTTAGCAGTTATACGCGGGACTCGAACTGGGGTCCTCCCACTTACAAGTCCATGCTCATAACCACTACACCACACCCGCCCACAAGTATACCTGTATTCATACACTTTAATATATTTATGTTAGCCCTAAGTGAAAACATCAATTTTTTCACTATTGCATGGACTGCAGCAGGAAGTGAAAGTCTTCTGAGTGTTTCATAACAGATTTTTTTTTTTCTGTTTCAATAGTGTTTCGCTCAATAGTATTTCTAAAATTTTCTAAATTTAATATTGTGTCCTCTTTCCGCCAGCCGTTAACCAGCCACCCTTAATTCACTTTAATATATTAATTTTCCGTTAAAATTGGATGATGTTTGAAAATTTGTTTTTTGAATTGTAATTAATAACGACATGATGGATTGTAAAGTTTATTTTCAATTCAATTCTGCTTTTTCTTTTTTTTTTTTTTTTGTACAGTATAAGGGAACGAATCTTACCGCTTGAGGTGTTTACACAGCTTAGTATCTCATACAGTACACTCATACAGACCTCGAGTGAGTAATATTGACAGTAGTAGGGGAAGTTTTATAAGGGATTTTAGTGTGTAAAGAAGGGGATATTCAACTTGTCAGTCTGACGTAACGTGAGAATTGTAAAGAAGAGGAGATCATGAAAACATGAGATTACTTGTAGATAAATGCTGTGATAAGTGTTAAACCGAATATATAAGAAACTTGTTCCTCATGTGTTCCTCACTACTGTAGAAAAGATGGAATTAAAACCGACATAAACAAACAATAAGTTTATTGATCATTGCCGTTCAAGTAAAAAGTGAAAGTGTTTTTCCAAAACAGCAACATTTTCCCAAAATAGGTTTTTTTCTTTTTTGTGAGCTTTTGTCCGTCGCCTGTAATCTTGATAAGAAGTGTCACAAACATGGTGTGTTGTATGCAACTGAGACGGCATTATGCAAGTCATATTATCATAATTGGCGACGATCCTGAAACCAGTGGATTATCACAAAATGATGCAAGCTAATCTGAGGATTTTTGTTTTATAATTCTTCTTCCAAAATCAAGTTTCTCTGGAATACTATAGGGAAGTAAATAAGCTCTTTAATATCCTACAAGTACAGAGGCATCACATACTATCGGCTAGTATTGTATTTGCTCGAAACATCTAAATTCGGTCGCTAACTGAATTAAAACTTGCAACTGAAAAATTTGAAATTAAAAAATTTTATCATACATTTCTGGCTAATATAAATTACTGTCCAACATATAAACATATAGTAAAAAATCATATGCATAACTCTTTAAGGTGAGTATTTACTTGTGGACCTAATAAATTAAATAAATAATAATTAAAAATTATACTTACTGTTTGTATACTTAATTAAACACCATCTGTTTATTATATAAAAAAAAAAAAAATGTTTTTTCTTTCTTTCAGACAAATGCATAATATTACATATAATTTCACCCTTTTGATAATAGCATGTACAATGCTGAAACGTCAAGGATAAATTGTGACGAATGTTAAAAAGAAATTAACATCTAAATAAAATACATATCTGGCTGTCAATTGGTTCATCATTCTCAATCCCAATCAATCATTAAAACTAATGTTCAGCACAAAGATCTTCCATTGAGATAGATGCCCATCAGTAGAGCTGAGTAACAATCATTATCCATGTATAGCAATGGTCCGTTCGGCAGACCTGGAAATATATTAACAAAAAAAAAAACTAGAACTAAAATGATATATGGAAAAATAAATCATGGCACGACGATCGGAACGTTATAGTCAATAATAGAATAGAATATCACTCGCCTGCAGGATATTGCATTGATAATGGCGGACGCTGATATATGTTTTAAACTAGTCTTAAAAATAACTTTTAACTGGTAAATAGAAATAACAGACCAACATCAACTCTTCTTATCATTGTAGATTGTAGATTGTTGTAGGGGATTATCGCGCTGCGACCTGAAAGATCTATTTGCCCCCCAGAGCTTTCTCAGTGCACTGCCGGCCTCCAAGCAGTGTTTTCTAGTCATAGACAAAACTGCTCATCACCTTACATTGAGTTGTAGAAGCTCCTAGGAAGAGAAAATCTAAGGGCAGCACAGCTGGACTCGAACCGGGGATCTCGGCTTGGGAGTCCAGTGCGCTAACCACTGAGCTAATCCCTTCCCTCGCCTTATTTTTTTCTTAAAGAATTGGTTTCCTTTGAGATTACTTGATAATGATTTAAAAACAATCTCCACTTATTATATCTTCCATTCAGCAAAATTTGCAAATCACCAAGAATCTAGGCTTTTGGTTTTTGCCAAAAATTATTCCCAAGTAGAGCTGCTGCCGGCTATAGATGGTCAGTGACCAAATGAAAGTCTTTATTTTTATTTTGGTTTATTTAAATTTAAATATTGTATTGATAATGTATTTATTTTTTTTATTTGTAAATAAAAACCTTATCTATCTATTTATCTAGAGCTGCTATCGGCTATATTTTAAATAAATAACTGTTACAATAATAATGTATATCTTTCCAGATCATCCTTGTCAATTATTGTTATTATAAATATATATAATTATTACTCAGTATGATCTAAATCTACAGCTTTTACTTCAGTTTAGGCTAAGACTAAATATATGCAATGCCTGATTGTATTAAGTTCAGTACAATAGAATTGAATGTAAGCAAAAATATTTAAGGAAATTTTGAGACCGATCTCGTCTACATTATCCGCTGTAAGGTTCAGCCTTTCCGCTAATTTTCCAGTGATTTCTTTCCTACATTCAGCCCTCTTTCGCCGTTCATTCTTTTGGCCTCATAATTCTTTTAGTGCCATTATCAACACATCCACATCAACTTTGTTTCCCTTGGTTAATAGGCCTATCTTCTGAGATGGAGAGTATTTCTTACCATTGTCTTGAAGATCACTGTCGTTATTTCTCAGAATAACATTGACTGAGATTATGCCAAGGTTCCAAGTTCATCGCTTGGCAAATTTGAACATCCTTAATGAAATAATCAATAAAAATAAGATAAATAATTTTTAAGAGATTAAGATGATTAAGTTTATTATACAAACAAAATGTTCTTATTTAGAAAATTGTAATTAAAATTGTTTATTTGACTTATAAGTTGTTCCTCATTAAAGCACCAACTTCCAGATGATCCTCTAAAATGATTAATAAGTAATTAAATTTAAACTAATTCCGATCATTAGATTTTTGAGTTTAGAGATTTTGTTGTAAGTGCCAAAATTATTCTAAGGTTTCAAGAATAGTTTTTCATTATAAACCAGAGGTTCTACGACTCTTGCAGTCCTAGGTCTTGTCAATTACTTTACCACCAGTCAGATCTGCAGCAGCCACCAGTTGATCTGCATATTAACATTGAATATGGTTCTGGCAAAAGAAGAACTGACTGGCTACTTCTGCAAGGATATGTCTCCTTGCAGGTAACCCAGCCTAACAACAATTGCATTAATTTCTTCAACACTCATACAATACAAAAGTACCTGCAAAGATGATTGATAGGTGGAGTATCAGAGATATTTCCGAGATAGCCTGTATTTTTTTCCACGGATTTCGGGCGTTCGCCAATCATCAGTATGTTTTGTCAAAACAGTCGAACATCGAACCTTATAGTTACAAAAAAGTAAGATCCTATTGTTTATTATATTGACTATAATGATACTATATTGAGCTATATTGATATTATACTGAGCTATATTGACTGTATAATACAGAGGACAACTAATCTTAAAAGATAACAAGTTTGAAATAAATCACTAAGCTGGTAAAACTATTTTATAGAATGGTTGTTCAGTTTTTTACAATTATCTCGAGTGTTTTCATAAAAAATTGACAGCTTTTGCTAACTGTTTAGGCATCTCTGTAAACTCAGGGGCACCTATTCAAGGTCGGCTTAGAACGCGATATTCTCTGCAGATTCTGGGCAGAGATAGGGGAGTCTGCATTATATCTCCTGATAGCAGCGCCCGCTCTAGAAGCGGTCACCCCAGACATTTGTCCGGGGCGCAAAGTTTAGAAACGCCACTTTGGCTCTGAGTGTGAGAAAATATTGATGTGTTAAATACTCAATTAATAGAAAATTTCACATATCGATTTTTTAGTTCGCTACAAATTTACAGTGCGCAGCGTATTTATATTGTGTATGTCTAAAAAGCTAAAAATGCTTACACTATTATTGAAAAATTGACGCAGAATTTGTAAAGGATGATGCTTGAACTTGTTGGAACATGCATATACTTCTCCGAATATAATAGCATTAGCACGCGAGCAGAGCGCTGCTTCAGCTTGTGATTGAACATGCATAGACTTGCTTAAAAATATATATATATATTTGCCTTTTTGTCCGGGGCGACGTAACCGCTAGAGCGGGCGCTGCTGACAGCCTGCTAACATCATCTGCTATTAATCAGAGAAGGTTGGAGGAGGAGATATATTCTTTCTAGAATCTTCTCGGATCTTAAAATATCTAAAGAAATAATCTAGAAGGAGTCCCCATCCTGGTTTGAATAGGAGCGGTAGAATAGATCTTTCAAAGTCGCCGTGCACTATAATAATCTCCAGATATAATTTTAAAAAGATAATTATAAAGAAAAAAAAATATACCCTTCTATCATCATTAAGAACTTATTGGGGTATTGGCGATATTTTGAGACCATTTAGCCGTGCGCTTGATGAAAAGCTAACATTGCCAGGGGGCACTACGTGGAAGCGGTCTCATTTACCCCCTGACGGGGGTTATGCTACCGGGCCACGATATGCTACAGGAGCACCTCCACCGTGTAGGGATTGTTGACACCCCCCCATTGCCCTTTGTGCGGCGGGGAAGACATGACAGGAGAGCATTTAGCTCTCTGCCCCGAACTAAAAGATATTACATCATCTGTACAATCCACTTACGTGTATGATGCACATTTATACTCGGCTGTCAGAAGAAGAAAGGCCAAACTAATGGCGTTGTAAAAACTAAAAAAATATCATTAAGAATATTGTTATAGAAACAAGTTTGAAATTGAGAAATGCAATAAGAGAAAATGAAATTTTCATTATCAGGTCTTTTTAAATTAAATGTTAAATTTAAAGGGAACAGATTTTGGTGATTGATAATAGAGAGTTATAAATCCTTATAGTTTGCTCTTTAATAATTTTCAGTAGGAAAATTTGTATTTTATATTAAATAAAATTCAAACTATATTGAAGATTTGGTAAGGAAAGATATTGTTTACTCTAATTCTAATTAAATCCTAAGTAAATGAATGTTACATATTCAGTGAAATAGAGGAAGTCATGTTGGTAAAACGTAGATTAGTAGTAAAGTTGTTCGATGGAAAGGGGTTTATAATATTGAAGCAGCGCAGCCAAGAATACAGGTAAAGGAGAGGAGAGCCAAGGCTATCACAGTAGAAGTGGCATGTTGTGTGTGATGGAGGCTGTGGAATTGCAGGTTAATGGGATGTAGAATGTATATAGGAGAAACCATGGTACAAAGCGCTATTAGTAATTGTCGACCCTGCTGTCAACTACACTGTACATCATCATCATCATCATCCCACTTCTCTAAAATGTTTCCCCCTCTATTCACTTTATGTTGTATGGAATAATTATTTACAAAGATTATTCACTAATAATCATGGAATTTTAGAAATTAAAACTTATAATGTCAACTGTTAGTAAAGATTGAGTCTTTAAAACAATCTCTACTGACAGACTTACAAAGAAAGTAGGTTATTGTTTATAGTCTGTTGCCTTCTATAAAATCATAATTTAGAAAAATGCCTATAAAAAAAAATACGATGAAACATAATTTCGGACAATCTTTATTACATTATTTCTTTTGCAAAACTTCTGATGTTTCTGGTCCATTTTGAAATAAACCTATTACATATGAAAGATGATATAGGTTTGGTCTAGTGGTTATGAACATTGTCTTTCTAAGTGAGAGGTCCCCAATTCGAGTCCTCCTTACAACTGCTAAATTTATATTATTTTACAAGATGTTAAAGGTAAAGTATGCTTAATATGTGGATGGATGCGCAATGCTGGATAACATCTGGTATTTTATCCGTCTAGCATGCATATTTATTGATAACCTCCCCACATAATTATATACAACCAACAAGTGTGAGTAACAAGTAACAGAAACATTACGTTGAAGTGAACTCTCTACACGAACTTGGTGAATTTGCTCTGACGATGGATGAAAATCCGAAACCGGTCAGGAAGGAAATAAATATGCATGCTACGATGGATGAAATACCAGATGTAAAGTATGTTGTTTCTACCTTGACATCTAACTTGGCAGCTACATGTTAAGCCCGTCTGAAAAATAGATGCAAATTTTCATAGTATATTGAGTTTTTATTAAAAAATTGAAATTTAAATTAAGAAAGTCTTCTAAGGATCTGTTGTTTTTTTTTATCATTATGGGGGATAGTGCTCTGCGACTCGAAAGATCTATTGTGATCAAGGATCTTTTACGAGAGTATGACTGTTTGAACATAATTCCTATAATCCCTTATAACTGGCGGATCGGCTGGCTTGGGAGGGAACCTCTTTACCTTTATTGCGGTCCCGAGCCAGCCCTTGCCGTCACTAAAAGGTTTTGTGATAGATCAGACTTTAGTAGACGAGGGTTTTGGAGAAATGCTGGGAGGATACGCAGGGGTGCCTCCAGGCTAAAAGATTCATCAGAGGAACCAAGCAGGGGGTTTCAGATTACCTCCTGACCCTTAGTAGGACAGGATTGAGGACCTTGGTGGGTGTAGTGACTGGACACACATGGGTGTCTAGTCATTTGCGTAATATAGGGAGGACGTCTAGTCCCATATGTCAGAACTGTGATGATAGAGTTAGGGAAACGGTGTATCACTGTTTATGTCAGTGTCCCCGTTTCGCTGGTACTAGGTTTCGCGTATTTGGGAGG
>JAAEAF010013368.1:0-11375 GCA_011037195.1 Triatoma infestans | reverse complement strand
TATTTTTTTTTAAGCTGTTTTTCGAGAAAATTATTAAAAAGTAAAAATTGAAAAAACAAACATTAAATATAATCGTGTATAAATTATGGAATATGTGAGAATGAGAAAATGTCTGTGAAATACACGTTTTGGGGTCTGATGAATACAAAACAAATGTTTTTAGCGAATGGTCTGTATATGCGGCCGTTTTCAACAGAATATCTCAAAAACTAAGGGTGGCAGGAAGCTCAAACGTTTATTAAGTACCACCTCCTTACCACGGAAGAAAATTTGGGGCGAAATCCATCTTTACCCATTTGGGGAAGTGCATCTCTACTGAATGCTATTTTCTCTCAGTTCTTCGTGATTTCCTCGAAAATGACTCCAACAATTTTCTTTAAACTCCGTTCTACACATAGAAATACATATCACTTTTATTTGAAACATTTTCCTGGGAAAATTGCTTTTAGAAATTCTATGAAAGTTAACTTTTCTCTAAAGTACCACTTCAATGGTATATAGTTTTTTTACCTACTGAATATTAATAACAATAAAATAAAACTTGAGAAAAGAATAAGTTGATTGGCTAATGTGAGCTATTAGTAGAGAAGGTTTCTTTGGAGAAGGTTGTGTGTTGTATGTTAGCCAGGCTGTGATGTTACCTCGTATCTTGGGGACAATAGAAGTTCTCGCAAATTCAGTTATAATTCATCGAGTAATTCAAATTACAAGCATTGCCAGAAAGCATTTGATTCAAAATTTGAAGAAAATCGGTTAACCGGAAATGCGATTTTACAGGATAGTTTTTTGAATTTTTGAATTGTTTTTTTTTTCGAAAACTGTAACAACGATTTTTCTTTAACATTGGAATGTTTTTAGTGGGGTATTAGAGGCCTGTCAGTTAGTTTAAATTTAAATTTGCACAAGCATTGGTGGTTTTGACATAGGCCACTCAGGTACACAAGTAAACTCCCCACCACCATTTTTATGGCCAGCCCCATTAAACATTGTAACGTTACAATTTTAAAGAATATTTATTGATTAAATTGTATCAATCAGAGTGAGAGGAAGTCATATGATTGCTTCACACCAGATTTCTCCTTTTCACATTCTCTTACTCCTTGTTACAGGACTATGGAAAAATATTAATAAGAAGAATATTTTTCGATATTTTATCTATATTGGAAAGTAATATATATTACTTTTTTTATAAATAATAATAATAAAATATTGGAGAAAGTAGATTCACGTGTATAGAATCGATATTTATATACAGGTTATTGCGGAAGGAAATGTTTAGTTTTTTATTTAATTCTAAGGAAAGAATGTTACCACATATCTTGGGGGGACACTAAAAGTTCTCGCAAATTCAGTTATAATTCATCGAGTAATTCAAAAAAATCTTCCAGTTTTGAGAACGATGAGTCACAATAATGAGTCATCGCATGAAGATTGGCCACATGGAGATAAACGTTGAATAGCGGAAACCGGTTTGAGGCAGTCATTTGGATACGCTAATTTAGGCGGGAAGTCTTCTGGTGCATTATACTAAAAAAAAAAAAAAATATAGCAAGCGATTATTTTTGACCCAAAATGACACACAACATGACAGTCACAATTTCATACCTTGTCAATGAAGCGATGGCTAATTAATTGAGTTCTTTCAATAGAGATGGTAATTCTAGCGCGATTTATGCGAGAAAATTATTTGAAACAAGACACCATTAATCTGTTTGACTTGTTTACATATTGGCTGCACTATACAAACTGACTGAAACAATTTGATCAGCATCGGTGTTTTAGAAAAATCTTTTAACCTTGAAATAATTTCATTCAACCATCTCTTTTATGAAATTCAAAAAATTATTGAAATTTGACCGAGGATATATTACGTTAAATTGCAAACAAGGGAGCTAGTTTTATTAAAAGTCTCAGTTTCAATTTTTAAGTCTCTATTAATTGCTGTTGAAAGAAATATTGTGATAGTTCCAACTTTTTCGAAATTGACTTTTCAACCGGCAAATTAGTTTTTTAGTTTCACTAAATATTAAAAAAATCTGGTATGAAACACTCACAGGACTTTGTCTTACTGTTATTAACACAAACATATACATATACAGATTTTTTCCACCTTAGGTTTTTAAAATAAATACTTCCGGTAAATAATCAATTTTAAAAATTTGACATATATGGAATACATACCTGATACAATACTAAACAAAATAAAAACTAAAAACTGGAAAACGACAGAAATATTAAACTAATACCATATTAACAATATATTATAATAATATTTAGTACAGCGCTAACTAAATAGGTAACACGCAAACTGTATGAAAATAGCACACGCCAATAAAACACGTAAATTTATGCCAGCCTAAAAAAGAAAAAAACCCTTTCCATTATGTTCATATTTTATGCTTTCTTACAGGCAATTTTATTATAAAACATAATTTAAACACTGCAGAAAGAAAGAAATATATAAAAAAAAAAAAAATTCCATCGATTGGGGGAATAATGCGCAAAATTTTCAAAATAAAATGGCAAAAAACAAAATACTGTAAAAAAAATCATGCATACAAAATAAACCATTTTTTTAATTGATACATATTAAATATGTTTTTTCTTATTACTGATTTGTATTGATGCTTTTAAGGCGTCACGATAGCTGAGTGGCTAGAGGCACGGATCGGAAAACTTATAGGTGTATTGTGGTATTGGGTTCTCGACACCCGGTCTTGGCCTCAAGATTTTTTATTTGTTGTATCTGAAAAATTATACATATAGTAAAATATGTAGCATATTTCCGATATTATGATATTGAGGTGTCACAATATTTGTGTTTGGAAATTGGTAGTTTAGATCGTAGTGTACGACGAGATTGCTTTAAGTCTGAATCTTCCAAGAATCTTGTCAGTTTATCTAAAGATATTCCTAGTAGACTGTTGAAAATTACTACTTTCGCAATGAATTAATAGATTACTACCAAATTAGTGGTTTATATTACAATTTAGTTAAAATGTTCTCTAAAAAAAAAAAATTGAAAGTGTTGAAATCGTGTAAAATTTTCGTACTTTATTTATCACCAGAAATACATTTTCAGGTCCTACGAGCAAAATGTTTTTAGCGAAAAATCTGTTTGTGTGTGAGTGAGTGAGAAAGCGAGAGAAATAGGGAGCATAAAATATCTCAAACAAGAAAAGCCGCAGGAAACTCAAATTTGGTATTTCGTTACCGTAATACCACCGCATTTGCCAGAAAGGTGTCAATCAAAATCCATCAACCGGATATGCGACTTATTAACTGAATCGTTTTTTTCCTCAGTTTTTCGCGATTTTCTCGAAAATCGCTTTAAACTTCCACATAAATGCCTATCACTTTGATATTCGAAACATTTTTCAAGGTAAATTGATTTTTTTTTTTTAGAGGGTTCCTGGTGGAACAGTTTTAACGTTTGGCTTTCCTCTAAAGTACAACTTCAGTAAAACGTAGGCTCTTCCACATAGATAATATTAATATATATGAGATGCATTGCTAGAATTCCAAATTTGAAGAAAATCTGTTAACCGGAAGTGGAGTTCTACAGTACAGGTTTTTGAGTTTTTTGAGAATTTTCTGGAAAACGACTGTAACGATTTCCTTTCAAACTTTGAACAGCTGACTACTCACATTTTTAAGGTAGTTCTGCAAAATGTTATATATGGGTTTGGTTCAATTTTTATTGGCGTTCTGTTCTGGGCTACAATGTATTCACTTCCATATCTGCTTAGATAAGTCATTTTTTATATATAATTGTATTAACAGCAGTAAGAGAAAGTCGTGCGAGTGTTTCACACACGCTCATTTTTTTTTTGGCCATAATTAGGTAAGGATTTACTACGATTAAGAGCTTACAGTAGTGGAAAAAATATAGGTGAACATACAAACAAACAAAAGGCAATGAGTGCACGATCCACATATTAAACCACTTATTGTTAGCGAACAATTAACTCTGCATGTTTATTAGACCGGAAAGAATAATATTCGATCTCAAACTGGCATTATACATTTAAATTTTTTGAAGCCAGTAATTTTGATTTTTAATTTATTCAAAATTTAGGAATAACCTCAGTTGGTATTTAAAAAAAAAAATAATAATGAATGTTAATTTTAGAAAAAAATATTTTTGAATATTTAATGAATTAATTAATTACAATAAAAACAAGAATTTTCTTTCAGCAAGAGTATTAATAATATTTATGTAAATAATTTAATTACTGAATATTATAAACCATGAGCATTTCAAGTCTATTAAATGGGTAATTCCATTTTATTGTATAAGTGGCGTTAATAAGTGGTACTATTTCGCTATTGGTCCCAAGGAGGCTCTTGTTAAAATAAAATAATCAAAGAAAAATAACACGTAGAAGAGTATTCGTAATTTTAAAGTATAAAAAAATTAAAGAACACAATATTTGCATAAAAGTGGATATTTTTATAAACAATATTGATTCCCTAAATCGCCTGAAGGGGGTGAGTGAAAAAGTAATTATTGTAATGTTTAGCCTTAAAGTGAAAAAGCCTAAAGTCTCGAATCCATAAAAATGTACTTAAAATAAATTTTTCTGAGAAAACTTTTCATACAAAAGTAATAATGCTTAATAACGTATAATATAAATATCAGCATAAGGCGAAACTTTTGGATCCGTTTTACAAGACCTTTTTGAAAAATCCATTAATTATAATGGTATTTCCGGTTAAACGATTTACTACTTCCGATAGTACTTTTTTGTGAATTTAAAAGAGTAGATTAAAGTGAATTTAAAATTCAATGTCGCAGAAATAAGTTTTCTTCGGAGAAAAGTTTCAAATAAAAGTAGTAGGTTATCATTCAAAGTTTAAAGGAAATCATTACAAGCCGCTTTCGAGAAAATCCCCCCCCCCAAACCACAAAACCCTATTCAGTAAAATCGAGTAGCCTGCTTAACCGATTTTCTTTAAATTTGGTATTCTAGCAACGGCCTCGTATGGAAGTGGTAGAACCGATGTGGTGTAGAGCAGAGGTGTCCTACCTGTGGCTCAACAACAATTTTAAACTTTTTAAATAATCTTTTTGATACTATTCAGATATATTTGAGGTGCCTTTTGTGTCACAGGAGTGAGAGGAAATATTTCTGCCTAAAGGTTGGTTTTGTTTACGTTTTCAACAATAAAAGGAAACACGCACTTCAGTTTAAAGTTGTCTAGATGTTAACTGCCACTTTTCAAACAGAACATATAGAGCTGCAATCTGACATTCAATTTAAAGATTGGACTTCTTTATAAATCCTATCTTCCCACAGATTAATATCCCTCGCCTCACAGTTCTGCCTTTTTCATCTCTTCGCTCTTTGGCAACACCATTTGGGAACAACTATTTTTAACCGTGATTGATAACTTAAGTAAGTACATATTATACAAAGTTTTTTTTAAAAAAAATCATTTAAACAGTTTTCGAGAAAATCGCGAAAAACAAAATTCAAAAGTCGCACTTCCGGTTGATGGATTTTGCCCGAAATCACCCGTCAGATAGTTAATATATAAACAGGACACCAAGTTTGAGCATCCTGCCATTTTTAATTTTTAAGATATTTTGTTTACAAAACACCCACATACAAACAGACCATTCGCTAAAAACATTTTTTCCTTTCTCATGGGACCTCAGAACATGTATTTCCGGTGAAAAAACTCAAATTCGAAAATTTTGGTACGATCGCAATACTTCCTCTACTGGGAGTAAGTGAATAAGCTAGAAAAAAAGCAGATGGAAGTCTCCGTAGTAACGAGCTGGAGAGTCTGTTTGTATATATGTTTGTGTCTGTATCTGTGTGTTTGAACAAAATATCCTAAAACATGGAAAATTGTGAGAAGATGAACTTTGACATATCGATTAAGTACTATTGTGTGTGTGTGTGTGTGTGGGGGGGGGTTGCATCCAAGATTGTTCTCACGTGCTTCCTGGATATCCAGCTAAACGAACAACATCAATGGCTGAACCGCCGATGTCATGGCGTATGAAAAAAAAGTAGTTCAAGTACTGCTATCGATCTAACGACGAGATGGTTGTGGACAAGCAAATGTGCAACTTTAATTTTTTTTTTTTAACTCGGATACCAACAATACACATTACACCATTTGGATCACTTTTATTTGGAGCATATTTGCTTGGAAATTTTGGGGTTCGGGGAATTGGTGATTTTTAAGCCCTAAATTGTCCATCACAATTATTAAAGTTGACGATATAACACAGCCACAGTCAGGTAGCTGCTTATATCCCAAAAAATAAGAAAAATTACCGTTCCCAAATCATCTATATTTTTTATATATATTAAAATTCCTCTAACATTAAAATCAATAATTATTTATCGATAATTAACTTAATCAACAGATGAATAATTAATATTATATTGATAACATCATTGTAACTAATATAATTATATAGTTGAAAACTAATATTAAAATATCGTAATTAAGATTATAACAATATTAAATTATAGAAAACAAAAAAGCAAAAATAATTCATTCAACCAGCTAATTTCTGAATTATAATTACATAAATAAATATTTATAAAGCAATGGTATTATTATTATTATTAATAATATTACCTTCACACTTGTAACCTTGGCAATGAAGGTAACAATTAAATATTTTTGTTTTTAATTCACAAATTAGATTGTAATCTTTTGTTAATAAATAAATCATTTTAAGGCCTATTTTACATATTATTGTTTTTCTGTGGTTTTCAAGTAAACATTTTTATAAGTTTTACGGATGGCTGAATATAAAGTAATAAAAATAAATTAAAAAAGATATTCCTAATTTTTTGGGGAGGGAAAGAATTACTAATTAAACAAAGTTCGATTTAGAAATCATATAAATGTTTATTGATTAGCGTCAATATAATATTTATTATACATTTATTCATTTACATAATAATGCGTTCTTTGAAATTGAATCATTTATCAACTATACATATAATGAGTGGTTAGTTCAAGGATATAAAATGACCTGAAGCCAATACTCTAAAAGTTTTTGAAGTGGTGCACATCTTCATAAGAAAGAGGGAATTCCCTCTTCTTTCCAGGTATAGAATGACCGGTAAACTATTTGCATCCCCTTACTTAAAAGTACGACTATTTCGGAACATGACTCTTACTAATATATTTTTTTATTTTAGAAAGCAAAAATCTTGTAGCATTGATACTTCATTTTTGTGTCTGTGAAGGGAATTTGCATAAATTCAATTTTTATTGATTAATTTTTCAATAGAAATCATTTATTTCATTCTAGATTCCATTTTAGATTTCATTTTCAATCAAATTCATTTTTTCATTTTCATTGATTCATTGGTTTCAAATAGAATTCATTTTTTGATTGATTTTGCATACGTTGATAAAAAAAAAAGGTACTTGTGAGATTAGCATTTTCCATTGGACTAATGTTTACAGTCCTTGATTGAATACAATATAACATTCTTGCCGGAAAAATATATTGTGAGATCCTCTGAGATAGGAAACAAGTATATGTTTACAAATAGTCTTTATTTCACACGTGAAATACTGTAGTTTACAAAATTGACCAATTTCATAGTTAGTCCCTACCAAATTTAATGAAATTCGTCGGCGTTTTTATGGAGAAAATCGCGAAACTGTTCATTAAAAACGCATTCTGGTCATGTGATTTTTCTACAAACACGAAATTTCAACAACATATTTAATTCTAATTAATATTATTTATATGATAGTATTGTGTAATAAACTGAAATAGCACTTTAGAGGAAAACCTAACCCCACCTCTCTCCCAAAATTGCCCTTAAATGAATCTTTCCGATGAAATATTTTTAAAAAAAAGTTGTAGATGTCTGTATGTGTAGTTTATTTCTAACTTTAAAGAAAATCGCGATTTTTGTTGGAGCGATTTTTAAAAAAATTGCAAAAAATTAAAAAAAAAATACATTCTTAAAAGGTTGAGGAATTTTGACAGACAAATTAGTGCTGGTGATACTTTGGTATACCTACACGAAATATCAAGTTTGAACGTTCGGTGTTTTTCGTTTTTGAGCTATGATGACGAAAAATCCACTCGTCACCACTTTTTTTTGGATTCAGGCAACCTCAAAACGTGTATTTCCGGTAAAAAGTCGATATAGAAAATTTAAGACGATTACTAAGGAGTAAGAGAAAGTAAAAATCGCAGGAAATTCAAATTTGATATTCCATTTTAAATTATCCAAAAGGAAGATTTAGGACAAAATTCTTCAACCGGAAGTACCATCCTACTGAGTGTTTGGGGGCGGGGGTGCCATTTATCGGGCCGACAAAATAGGTCTGTTGGGAACGACAGAAAAAAAAATCACAGTAAAATATTTATAGAACGACAAACATCCAGTTTCATGACAAAAACATATAATATGGAGGCAAAAATGTTTAAAATGAACGACAAAAAAATGTCATTCCAATGATATTGCGTTCGTAATCTATGTTACTTATGTTAGATTATAAAGTGCTATATTTATCACATGCATTTTACTTGCTTTTATTGTGCATTTTTGTTATCATAGTACTGATAATATAAGGTAAATATACAATCCAACATATAAGTAGTACAATTGATAGCGAACGTTTTTGATAAGTAGTTCAAAATTTAATTTTTTTTTTTTTAATTCCATCCCGTCGTTATTCTTATATGTCTAATTACAAGAGTAAATTATAATCTATATTATTTAATAATATATGCATAATAATATTATTTTATTTAGATTAATAATACGGTACTTTAATACATTTTATTATCTTTCCCAATGAATTGTTTATTACTATTGACTGAATTCATTTTTATTGATTACAAATACTTTGAGACTACAATTTACTTTATTTTTTTTTAAACATAAATTTTTAGAGTCTTTTTCACTTTGCACCAAAAAAGAAACAAAGTGAAACAATAAAGAGACCTCAGCCACCTCCTGATCGCTATAATATAGTATTTATTGTGTGCTTATACGAAAATAACTGAGGAAGATGATCAAAGCGCGTTAAAAAAAACACACTTTTATAAATTACCTAACTTTTCGTCAAATTTCAATTAACCATAACCTTAAACCAACCTTAAATTAACCTTAAGAATTTTGAAAACCATTATCTTCAACATAACTTTCATGATAATTGACTTTAAATGTGTACCATTAATAATAATTCACGGTTACATTGATTAAAATACTATATATATTCATAAAATAAACCATCGACTTTATCAACTGACTGTTAAATGAAATGTAGTTGCAAGTTATGATATGCGTGTATAGGAATGATATTCACTTGTACAACAGTGAACACTTAACTATAGAATGTATAGGATCTGGTTTTAGTATATTTTCACATTATTTCAATTATAATTTAATATTGGTTTTAGTCTATACCGATTACAAATTCACTTTTCAATCTTTCATATTTCCAAAATCAGAAATTAGTTCTGCTTAGTCTAAATTCTGACCAAATAGTAGTCAATTTCTAATCGAATTTCATGTTTTTACTTTTTCACTTTTAATTTGGCCGCCTCCACAAGTTGCCGCTCCGTGCAATTTGCACGCGGGACACCGCCGGTAGAACCGGCTCTGCTTCTGCTGGGGTAAAAATGAAAAAAAAAAAAAAAAATTAGCTAAAAGTGGTTCAAGTTACACTACACCATCCCAAATGAAGAAAGGAAGTTAGGTACGAGCTTTACTATAGGGTAGTTTATTATTACAAGGTAGTGTTTGAGGGTAGGCGAGGGAAGGAAAAACTATCGTCTTATGTCATAGTTTGGTAAACTATCTACTCATACCCTAATGGCTCTACTCAAGCCTAATGTCACATCATCCAGAATTTACATCGAAAAAATCGGTTATGTATTATTAGTAAACCAAGATTAATGAAAATCATTGGGATCAGTTCCGAGATAATTGTGAAAAAGTGAAAAAGTTAACATTAGTATAATAAGTTCAAACGAGTTTCGATCCCCCTCCCCATACACACATACCTCTCATAGAGAGTTAAATGTGATCAGTGTATTCCTTTTTTTTTGTGTTCAAAATAAGAATCTAAACCTGAAAGCTATTGTGTATTTTTTTTAGGACACATTTAAAAGCAGTTTTTCAACTTTCAAATTTGACACAATTTGGTTAAAGTTAATACCTGCATACTATTTTTATTTTTTAATTAACAAATGTTTAACGTAACCAAAACAAGGATATTATACAAATATTCAAAAATCTACAAATTTATATGCAATAGTATAACTATAAAATTAGTCACCGTAACAAATGAGTTGGACGCTCGCCATCAAAATGAATTGTGAAAATTTGGCAAATAAATGCTGTGATCTTATCATGTTGCTTCCAAATTTTAATATATTTATCTAAAAATTAAAATACAATTTAGAAATCGCTTTAGGCTTTATGTTTTTAAAGATTTTTTTCTATTTGTTAGTCTACCCGAAGTATTTTGGTCAAAGTACTTTGTGTGTAGAAATAATATAAAAACTTTCCTAGATACTATAGCAAGAAAGATTTGAAGGGTATTTGAAAGCCAACAGCTTTCAAGAAACACACAAACGATTTCCTTTAAACTATGGTTGCACAATTATATAACTGATAAATTTTCTTCAAACTTTATGGTAAGCAAACTTGATCCTTAGATCATAGGAAGCTGCGGATGACAATGCAATTACATTGTAGTCCAAAAAACAGCTCTTCTATCAATCCTAGCTTCTAGCAACGACCGGCGCAGATCGACCGGTACTCCCCTGAAATAATTCCCCCTCTCATAGGTCTTATTGGCTTTCAAAGTGTAAATCCTGAAGAGACACACTACAACATAAGCGAAAAATCTGTTTTTAGCAAGTCACTGACGCGTTCTCAACCCGAAAACTCAAGTGTTTTTCATGAAAATGGCCGCGGAAAACTAACAGATAGCTTTATATATTTTTATCTAAGCGATATATATTTATGTGAGATGCAATATCATATATACAATTATCATTTCCAAGTTTAAATAAAATTGTTGGTGTCGTGAAAATCCCTTAGTAATCTTTAGAAAACTCTGACTGTTCTTATGATATATTAGTAATTTTACGTCACTAGTGGAAGAAAGCAGTGTACAGCGGCTGAAGCTGTAGCGAGCTCTATGTGAAATCGAAAAGGAAGATGTCCTGATTTAGCGTACTGCCGTGTTTCAATAATTCATTTAGCGGAAATTGTGGATGCCATATCCAACCACAAGTATTTTGCACTTATTCCAGAACTGGCAATATCTAAAGAAACGCTGACAGAAGAATGCATACTTGCCTACTTCTCTTAAAAAAAAAATCCATCTGACCTGCGCTTCTGCACAAGAATAGTAAC
>JAAEAF010013366.1:0-16279 GCA_011037195.1 Triatoma infestans | reverse complement strand
CCATGGCAGTAATTAAAAATATATAAGTATTGATAATCATGAAAAAATTTAGCATAAATCAAGTATTGAAATTTAGAATAAATTTTGTAGATAATGAAAATTGTCTGATGTGTAATAGGATCCTCTTTTTGTGAGCGTAGGTCTGTAGAAAATTATTAGTTGCACCGCCATTTTGCACCCTCTTTATCTAAACACTGGTATAATACTATGTATATATATTCAACATAAAGTTTTTTAATTTTCATTTGAATTTCATTTTGGTGTTGTTTCAACCAAGTTATCGATTGACATTAACACTAGAAAGGATTAGCTTAGTGATTACACTTTGGACTCCCAGCTTCAAGTCCAGTGCTACCCCTTCATTTTCTTCTTCTGAGGAGCCTCTACAGTTCACGGTTAGATGTAATTGTTACGAGAAAACACTGTCCGGAGGCCGAAGGCTCTGGGTACCAAGACGATAGATGTGGATGCGTCTTAAATTAAAAAAAAATAATATAAAATAAGAATAATCATTTTAACTAATATTTGTTAATTTTTCAACTACTAGTTATAATTTTACATTCCAACTATAATTTCATTAGTTATAAAACATAATTGCAAAACCAATGTTTTCTAATTATTGTTAGTTGCAATCATTTGCCAATTAAAAGTCTAGTTAACTATTATTTTAGCTCAAAAGGATTATATACATATTTAATCACATTTTGCTTTAATTACACTACATTATTTATAATTTAATATTACTTTAAATTCATAATAAAGTTTTTAAAAGAATGTGTACAAATTTTGCTAAGTAATTAAAATATTTTTCATTTTAGAGACATTTTCTTATTCCTGAGAGCAAATTAAAATTCTGTTTAATAAAGTTTTACCATTTTCTTTTTTTTGTTTTTCTAATTTTCAATTAACACTTTTGCCATCACATAGTTGGTCGCAGCATGTTTTTTTATTTTTTTATTTTTATTTTGTACTCGCAAATATTGTCGATTTTAATTTGATATAGTGCAATACTGTTATCTTAAATAATAAACTTCTAACTATAGATAAAAGTTTTATAGTTTACTATAAGTACATACTGTACAGTACCATCAAATTGTAAAAGTTAGTGCTATTGCAGTATACAACAATACACATAAACAAGAGGTGTAACTTTTGAATATAGCCTACTGGAGCTTAAAGAAACAACTTGGAAGATGTTAAAGAAAGGGCCACTGAGTTTTTTTACATCCCTATTGCATATTTAAAGGCTCACTAATGCCCTTGTCAATGTGTGACTGATCGTTTTAGTCACTTTTTAGTGGGCAACATTCACCATTAAAGTAAATATATCTTACTTGCATGTGACATTTCATTCAATAAGATATTATCCTTATCTTATAATAAATTAATATTCTTTTTGGGGGGTAAAAAAAAAAGGTTGGTGTGATATATTCATACGGCATTACTACAAATATCACAATTTCAATTTCTATACAGTAGTAGCCTTTAACTACCTTTAATTATACTACAGTATAGAAGGTGGAGAACCTACATTACCAGAGCCTGCTAGGGAGTGCTTCTCTAGCTTCTGGACTGGAGTGTGACCACTATGTGGGATCACTCTGCGCGCTGGTTGAGCGAATGTCAACCTGTCCTTAAATGGGTCAAGAGCGGGGATGCTTCGGCACTTCTGCTATGGTCGGGTATTGAACAAAAAGTCCTTCCATGGTGGTGACATCTTCTTCTTGTTAAACGATCCCGTTGCTTGCAACGGGGGACAGGTAAACCCCAAGCGGGTAGGTTCGGTCTTGAAAGATCCCCCTCACTAGTCAGAGGAAAAGGGGTATACAGGAAGAATGCCTGTAAGGGGTACCTGTTGCATGTAAGTTACTTGGGGAGTAGCGGCCCCACGGGTTACCACGGCTTAGTCCTTCATGCACTTCGTTCAGAACAGAATGCAACTGCACGCTTAAATACAGACACTCTTACACACTTAAACACTTACACACTCAAACTGCATACACTCTATCCTTCACAGACAATGACTAACTCAGAACACAATCGGGTCTCCGAACCTAGTTAATTGGCGTAAGCCAAGGGGGAAGGAAGGAAATAGTGCAGAGTTAGCGCACTGGACTAGCAACGCTGAGTTCCTGGGTACGAATCCAGCATAGTACCCTACAATTTTCTTTACTTAGGAGCCTGTATAGCTCACTGTTAGGTGATAGGCAGTGTTGTCAGTAGCTAGAAAGAACTCTACTCGAAAGCGGCCAGTGCACTGTGAAGGCTCCTGGGGGCACAATAGATCTTTCAGGTCGCAGTACAGTAATCCTCTATAACAATATAATGCGAGACAACACACGGCTAGATTTGTAAGACAGTATCTTTTGCGCCATGGGAATCACAAGTATGGATTGGATCTGCACGCTTTCGCTGACCTCAATCCGATCGAGCACGTGTGCTGGAGGTCATATTGCGGATGCGTGTAAGTATTCGGTCCACACCTCCCGCAATTCACCTCAGGAATAAGAAAATGCTCTTCAGGAAAAAGCGTGGCAACTCAATCCCTCCCCAAGTTCGTTTAGAACTTGGTCGTTTGATTTATGGGGTGAAACGAAGTTTGCTATATCTAGCAACCATCATGATAATCCCGCCTTTTATTAGCTATCATTATATTTATTGTAATAACTATTGTTACATTGTAAATTTCAACAACAAAAAAAGTTGTTAATTTATGTTTCATTGTTCCCTTAAATGGTTTTAATTAAAAACAGTAAACAAGAAAATATTGTTGGCAATAGTTTACTAAATTGACCAAAAATCTGAAATGTTTCTCCTTTCATTTTAAAGCCGACTCTATTCCACTAGCGGGTGCTTAGATGATAAAGATCAAAATGCCTGTTTGGAGAGCAGATAACGTCATGCAGCCCGTCAGAAACCCATTGAGTGGCCTCGGCTGATTAGCCAACTCTCCACGGAATCTAATCTAATCTAGCACCCCATTAATATTCCCAGACGCCTTTTTGAAGCATATTTTTTAAAGCATGCCAAAATCTGAGTTTATTGGCGAGTGGAGTCTTGTCAGTGTTCTACTGGCTTTCGAAAGAGAAAATCTGGACTTTCATCAGAGTTCAGAGCATGCTAGAAATGAGCTATTTCCATCCTTCTTTAGAAATATTTAACATTTATATTATTACAGCATACGTCGGGTTTAACAGATAGTATAAAATTCAAAGTTTTCTTATTTATAAATAAAAAAAAAAAATATGGATAACGTTAATATACTTGAATAGCTGTTGGAATATAGCGCTAACTAACTAATAACTATTGAATATACTTAATAAACTTTGCTAGTTTTATAAAAGAAGTAAACTATGAAACTATCAATTCGCAATTCCTTTAAACTAAACTTTAAACTAAACTTAAATTAAGAAAACGGTGGCAACAAACTATTTCATGATTAAGTTATCAATTCCTTCTATGCTTTATCCATAGTGTAAACTTTTTTAATTATTACAGTTATAACTAATGAATAGTAAAGATTAATTAATTAATCTTTTTATTTTTCATTTTCTTTTAACATCAAACTTCAACTATAACCTTTTTCAGAAATATTTTAAAATGAAACTTTGGTTGAACAAAATGGTTAAAGGTTTCCTAAACAATTACTCAAACAATCAATTTACAAGTTCAAACATTGCATCCTAAAGTGATTGCTCAAGCTAATCAATTTGCCTCTTAAACCACTGTCTGTCCTTGGAAAATTTCATGTAATCAATATTGGAAAATTCATTCCATGGCCAATATGTTCACACAATATGTCCACATAATAAATTATCATTTCTCAAAATTCCTTATTTTAGGGGGGGGATCTTTACTCTACTTTTTTTCCTTTAATGGCTTGCAATTAATCACATAAATAATCCAATCATTGTTAACTGTTATTTCAGTATTGTCTTTGGCATTGCTTAACTTTGGCAAATTAACAGTTCAAGTTTAATTACAATTTAAATTCAACCCTTTTCTCTATTCTCTCTCTCACTCTCTCTCACTCACTCACTCGCACTCTCTCTCTCAGTCTGAGTTTCACAGTTATACAGACCGTAAACAATAAATTTCTCATTAAATTTAAATTATTTTCAACAACTATTTTTTCGATCATTTCCAATGACCTGATAACGGGAAAGCTGGTTCCCAAAGATAAAAGAGTTACTTAAGAATCAGCATGTATAATGTTACGATCTATATCTGTAACTGGACTAGAAATAGTAATTGCATATTTAAAAAAAAACTGATGTGATACACTTACATAAATTTCTCTTACTCCAATTTTTCAAAATTGTAATTGTCAAATTTTATAGTTTGTGTACCAAATTTGATGACATTCGTTAGAGTTCGTTGAAAACTGAAAAAAACTATTCAGCAAAAGCGCACTTCCTGGATTACTAATTTTTCTTGAAACTCCGAATTTCGGTCATCAATTTATTTCTAATTAATTTTGTTTGGATCGTAGAATTGTACGTTCAACTACGATTGAACTTTAGCGAAAAACATAACCACACCCTTCCACCACAAAAGCCCCCTTAAATCACTTTACCAGCAGAAATGTTTTAATTAAAAGTTGTTGATCATAGTATTGTAGTTGATATACCAAATTGGAAGAAAATTGTCGCCGTCATTTTCGAGAAAATTGCAAAAAAGTAAAAAAAAAAACATTAAGTAAAGTGCTACTTCCGATTGAGGAAATTTGACCGCTGATCTACTGTCGTCGGATTCCATGGTGATACCTAAACGGAATATCAAATTTGAACTTTTTACGATTTTTCATTTTTGATCTATGCTGTTCACGCATGGACACACAGACCTTTTTCTAAAAACAACTTTTTTGGTCTCAGGATATTTTCGGTGAAAACTCGATATCAAAAATTTGGCACGATTACAATACTTCCTCTTACTAGAAGTAAGAGAAAGTAAAAATCTAGGGTAAAGCTAGGAGAGATGACTCACATTTCAATGTTATGCCCTGTATTAAAATATTGGAGATATATTAAGAAGTAAATTCTTATAAAACATATAAGTCAATTACTATTATCTACAAAATAAAGTTATTTTTCAAAATAAAGACATTCTCATTTATTCTAGAAAAAAAAATACAAATACACTACATTTGGCCGTCTCTTCAGCTGTGGTAGGATAGTTGACGCACCATAGGTAGGAGACCTCTCCTCTGTGAAGGAAACATGTCTGATCGACATGACACTATGTCTACCAGTCCAACTTTAACTACAGCGTGGAAATCTTTCATTTCAATTGCAATTAATATAGTATATAAAAATTGACTGAGCGTTATGAAAATTCAGGTATTCACCAGATATAGCTCCGCGTATAAATGTTCGTAGAACACAGAAGAAAACGCCAAATAACTTCGCTTTTGATCTCTCTACTCCGTGACTAACTTGCATGACGCCACTTGGTGGCAAACAAGAGTAGTAAAGCCGGCGTCTTTTTTCTCACTCCCGCCATCACACCTAGCTTTACCATGTTAAAGTCGAATTTACCAAGAGAAAGTAGTGTTTGTGTTTTCATTCGGATTATTTCTGTCTTAAGATTGTTATCTGTAATAGTTTAATAGCTGAAATGTAAGCTGTTTGACCTGAATCTTTATAACTTGCGTTGTAAAGATATAATCCAACGCAAATTATACGCTATTCAGAACAAATTATCTGACTATAATAGGTTACAAATAAAAATTGTTTAAACACTTTGTTGTCGAAGATATTAATTATAACTGAACAAACACACAAATAAATCAAAACTCAAGGATTTATTTAGTCCTTAATGAATATTGTACAGCAATGTTTATTATATGATGGCCTAACCCAACTAAATAATTAATTCAATGGTGTTGCTATTAATAACATTTCTGCAGTAGTATAAATTTTGACACTAAAGAGATGATAAATAACAAAAAATTTATTATTGTTATATTGAGCTGTACATTTTGTTTTGTAATTAGCATGGTGGTTTTGATAAAGTAAATTAGATTAATAAATTTGTAAAATAGAAAAGAAATAATTCTGTTCTGATAAACTCGCACAGTTTCCTCTTCCTCCATTTTTCAAAATTGTAACTGACAAAGTTTATGGCAGTTACTATACCAAATGAAATTCGTCGGTATTTTTGTGGAGAAAATCAGAAAACCTGGAAAAACTATTCAGTAAATACACACTTCCGGTTTACTAATTTTCTTGAAACTCGAAATTTTGGTATTCTAATTTATTTCTAATTAATTTTGTCTAGATGGTAGAATTGTATAATCAACTATAATGGCACATTAAAGGTAAACATAACCCTTCCCACAAAAGCCCGCTTAAATGAGTTTACCCGAAGAAATCTTTCAAATAAAAGTTGTGTAGTTCACACACTTAGTTTTAAAAAAACGTTGGAATTGTTTTAGGAAAAATAGCAGAACAATGAAAAAATACTTTTCAGTAAAAAAACGCACTTCTGGTCATGATTTTCATAAAACACAGAATTTTGACAACATATTCAATTCTTGTGTTGTGGTGGTTGGTTCCGCAGAGCTGGGAAGCATCAGAGACATTTTCCGTGGTAGCCTGCTTCATTTTGTGGTCATCGACCGGTTTCGGGTATACGCCCATCTTCAGGATGCGTTTGTCAGACAGTGTGACAACACAGACTCGCATAGAGCAAATTCAGTTTATACATCGACTGATCTTTTTAATTGTATTTAAAACTAAACTCTTAAACTAGGTCAGAGGGTGGTATGGTCATGGTAGCTGTGTGGGAAAGGAACACGTGTTTGGGTTGTTAAAGGGGCAAATTTTCCTTAAAATGGAAACAACACGTGGGGGCGGCTTACAGAGTTTAAAAATTAGACCCCCAAAGGTCCCCCCAAATTATTTTAACGAATTCTACGAAACTTCAGGCATTTAATTAAATTTTGTTTGGCTTGTTCAATGTTGTTAGTGTAATGGGATCCGAATCATAAGTGATTTATAGGATCTGAAGAGCGAAGAATCAGACATTATATGAATCAAATGTTAGTTACTCCCCATAAACTTACCTAGGCCAGACTAGGGAGGGAGAATTTTGATCCATTTTATATAGAGCCACAGAAGAAGAAGAGTTCAGGACAATTTTTACAACAGTACATCCAGTCAGCAATCAATCTACTTACTTTCTAATTTCTCAGCCAGTCTGTTTCTCACTTTATTATTCTCTCGTTGTTAAACTTCTATTTAACAGTTTAAACTCCTTGCAGCGTTCAGCATATCATCTACTTTTACTTCTATCTCATTCCTAAATTCATACTCTCCAATTCTCTGTCCTTCTCACAGCCATTATAGTAGCTCCGTCTTCTGCACTTCAAAGGAATTACTTTGCCTGAGCATATACTTGTCCCGTAATACCTGTGCATTTAATTTAAGGACAATTGAGTTAAATTTTAAGTGCAAATAAAAATTTATTTAATTTATAATTGTATTAAAAGCTGTAAAGGGAATGTTGTGTGAGTGTTTTACACTCAATTCTTGAGGTTCCCTAAGTGTGAAAGAAATCTTTTTTTTTAGCGAATTGTCAGTATATTTTTAAGTTTTTCGCGGTGTTTTAATTGGAATAGGAAAAAGTCATTTGAGTGTTTTATTTCAGATATTTTTTTTGTTCAAGTATACTGCAAAACTTATTTAATTTTCCATCATTTCATTTGTATTTTTATATATATTGATAAATTTTGTGCAAAAAAAAAAAAGAAAGGAAGAAAAATTGGGAAATATACTAAAGAATGTCCCTGGAGGAAAACCTTGCTATACGGTAACACAAGTATTCTCCAGAGTTTAAGAGTTTTTGCATATTCTGAAGTTTTGGTGAAACTTATTTGGAATTCAAGTCAACTCGAAGTTTTTTTTTTTTTTTTAACAATTTTATTGATCAGTTTTTTTTTACTTTTTTTTATTTATTAACATATGTACAATAATTTTAAAAACGCATATTTTAAAGTTTCTTTTCAAAGTATTTTTTAAAAATTATTATCATAATATGGAATAAAAATTACATGAATTGAAAGAAGTTTATGTAGCGAAAAACAGCTCTAGTCTTATTTGATTATTCATTTGTTAGAAACTTATAACGTTGTTCTCATTTTGCAGAGGACATGAACTGAGAAATTTGGAGCGAGATATCTACACAAAGAAGATATTTCTATTTACTATTTAATTTTTATTTCACTGAACTCTGAAGTTGATCGCGAGGCATCTAAGAAAGATGGAATCGACATCTGATTTATTAGGATACAAAAGGAATCTCTAGATTTGAGAATAATAGGGAGAGGTGGATAATATTTGTTAATAGTTTAAGCTGCAAAAAATTAGGACCTAGTTCGTGGAGAAACCATGTATTTAGGCATTTCGGCATGGAGATCGTAACCTATGGAAGGCATTCAGCATCAAGTTGTTCAAGTAAGTGAACGTCTTTGTGGATTTAACCAAATTTAAAGATCATCGCATCTAACAAATGAGTTTAAAAGAATCAGTGTCACCCTCAGCTGCAATTGGAGGGATTTGATAATCGACTTAAACAAAATATGTCCATAAGAAAAAGTTTACCGAACTATAGTGTCGTTCAGTCTTTACCGTCCCGGTTATGTTAATGACATCTACCATTAATTAATATGATTTACAGTCATTTCATAGAGATGTTTATAGGATACAGCGTTGTCTTTCTGGACAGATCTCATGTTAACATTATATTTAGTTACCTATTTTCATTTTGGCAAAATCTTCTAGTTTAATGCTGGATTCGATAAGAGTATTAATGTGAATTAATGGTAAGTAATTAATTTTAATTTTGAACTGTTTAGAACACAGAAGTCCTCATGCGTTGTTCTAGTGGCTCGCGAGAATTCAGGGTTCGATTTCCGAGAGAGCAAAGACGGTGTCGACCCAGCATCGTGATAGTGGGAAGCTCAGTTAGTAGCGCCCTAGGTAGCGAAAGCCTGAACTAAGCGGCGTGCTTACCATATGTTTCCCTATTGAAATCGCTGTCTGGCAAGTCTTGGCCCTTTTTGAGCTGTGGGGCCATACGGAAGGGGTTTTAGAACACAGAATAAATCACATCTGAAGAAGTTCTTAAATAAATAGTATGCATGAGTTCGTTTAAAAAAAAAAAACAAAAAAACAGTCATGCATAGACGGTAATGTCCGAATTCAAGCAGTCAAGAGCCAAAAAAATGATCAGCAGCTAAAAGTGTTTATATTTTTGGTATTGGTGTGTATGTGTGAGTCGAAAAACTTTCAAGAAACTCAAACTTGACTCAACATCTCAGCAATAATGGTTACGCGAGAAAGGACTGTAATCATAATTTTCGATATTGAGTTTTCATCGGAAATATCCGTTTGGAGGTCCGCTGAGTCCAAAAAATTGTTTTTAGCAAATGGTGTGTGTGTGTGTATACAGCAATTATTATATATGTATGCGAACAGCATAGCTAAACAAAAATTGCCTAAGTTCAAATTTGATATTCCGATTTAGATATCACCATGGGATCCGGACATACGTTATTTGTCAAAATTCCTCAAGTGGAAGTACCACTTTACTGAATGTTTTTTTCACTTTTTTGCAATTTTCTCAAAAATGGTTCCAACGATTTTCTTTAAACTTGATATATCAAGTACACTTACAGAGTTCTACAATGTTTATATGTAATATTCTCCGGGAAAATGCATTTAAGACCTTCTTTTTTTTTTGGACGGTGGGAGAGGGGTTATCCTCCAAAGTGCTATTTCAGTTTATTACACAATTCTATTATCTAAATAATATTAATTAGAATTGAATATGTTGTTGAAATTCCAAGTTAATTTATTTATTGCTTTTAAATTGTATACAATTCATCGCAAGAGTTGGTCTCGATTACAGATTACTACATAATGTATAAAAATATAACACTCAATACAGAAATGCATACAATTCTATAATATACTCGTATTTACAAATAATCAGATGTATCTATTAGTTGGCTTATCGGCCAGGAAGTATCCAAGAAAATACAATTTTTAAGTGTTTTTTATTTGAAACCCGACGTTTCGGCAAACATTGCTTACTTTCTTCAGGGGCTATCTTAGAGTGAGGTAAGTTAGGATGTCTTGTCACAACATGTTTGATTATGTCTGTAGTTATGAGTGTACTACCAGTCTGAGTGGACAAAATTAATTAGAAATAAATAGATGGCCAAAATTTCGAGTTTCAAGAAAATTAGTAAACAGGAAGTGTGTTTTTACTGAAGAGTTTGTTCGTTTTTTTTTTTTGTTTTTTTTTGTTGTCCTTCCTCAGGAACTACAAAACAAAAAAATATGGATATCAAGAAAATTGTATGATAAAACATAAAACAATTAAACAATAATAGAAAAATATGATACCTGTTAAAGAAGAATGGAGAGGAGATTATTGTTTGGTTGTAAAGTAAGGTACGCTTGCAAAGAAAACAGAGAGGTTTAAATTTTTTCCAAGTTGGGAAATGTGAAGAGTGGTAGAAATGAAAAACAAATCAATTAGTAATTATAAGTGAAATAAATGAATATAAATAAACTAGAAAATGAGTGGAAAGTGTAGAAAGTTGGTATGTGTAATTCTGTTGGGGGAGGGGGGGGCTTTTTTGAGGAAGCGGAAAATGTTATTGTAAGAAGAGGTAATGACGTCCTTGTCTTTTGTGTAGTTGATAGAGTTAGGGTTGAGGTTAATGTGGATGGATTCAGAAAGAAGTCGCTTCAGGTTCAAGCATTTCGGAAATCAAAGAAGAGGCGCCATCCAACTAATTTTTTAGCTTGTTTATCAATTACAATTTTGAAAACTGGAGTAAGAGAAAATTGTGTGAGTGTATCAGACCAGATATTTTCTTTTCTATTTTGGAAACTCATGAACAAATTTATTTCTCTAATTTACTTTATCAAAACAATCATGCGAATTATAAAGAGTAACTATTATTTCAATATAACAATAATTGTTTGTTCTTTATCATATCTTTAGTATCAATATTAGTAAGCAAGATTTACACTCTTATCATTAATAGCAACGCCATTGAATTATTATTATTATTATTCGCAAAAGGGGAGCAAACCCTACGCTATCCATAGCCCCCCAGGGCCCATATAGCAACCCCTAAAGAATAACATCCACTGGGACAGAATAAAAATCCAGGCCAAGGTTTTAACCATCTAAGTTTCACCACAGCGAAAACAATCGAAAATCGGACCAAAACCTTAAAAAGACACAGCTTAAGATCCTCTACCGATTCCTATTCCGCCGAAGGTCTTCAACCTAATCTCCTCACAACTCAAACAATTCGTCATCAGATGCACGGGTGTTTTCCTCCTCAGTCTCACAAACTCTACAAAAGGGGTCAGGCACGATCCCCCTTATATAGAGATGTCTCCTTAAACCACAATGCCCAGTGAGGAACCCAACCAGATGTCTGAGGGAGGTCCGGAAAGACATCGGACCCCGCTACTCAAAGCTCCGTCCGGGCCCCCCAATGAGCATTTTAGACAGCCGACAACCCACTGCACTCATCCATAAGGATGAGTGCTGTGAGGTCAATCCACGTCTGAAAGCCCGACAAACATGTGCCAGAAGACACACCAAAGCAGGCTCTGGACCAATGAAAGGGAGAGAGGCACCTAATTTGGCAAACCTATCCACCTCCTCATTCCCAAAAATTCCCATATGACCTGGAACCAGACCAGAAGCACATCCTTTAATGAAGAAAGATCTTCCAGTCTTTTAGACCATTGAATTAATTATTTAGTTGGGTTAGGCCATCATATAAACATTGTTGTACAAAAATCATTAAAGACTAAATAGATCCTTGAGTTTTGAATTATTTGTGTGTTTGTTTAGTTATAATTAATTTCTTGCACAACAAAGTGTTTAAACATTTTTATTTGTAACCTAGATATAGTAAGATACTTATTCGTAAATAGCGTATAATTTGCGTTAGATCACATCTTTATAACGCGAGTCAGGTCAAATAGTTTACATTTCAACTATTAAACTATTACAGCTAAAAATCATAGCACAAAAATAATTCGACTCTGAAAACACACAACACTACTTTCTCTTGTTAAATTCAACTTAAATATATTTTTTTTTCAAATATGCACTTTTTACTACTTCTAGTCCAGTTACAGATATAGATCGTAACATTATACATGCTGATTCTTAAGTAGCTCCTTTATCTTTGGGAACCAGCTCTCCCGTTATCAGGTCATTGGAAATGATCGAAAAAATAATTGTTGAAAATACTTTGAATTTAATGAGAAATTTATTGTTTACGGTCTGTATAACTGTCAAACTCAGACTGAGAGAGTGAGAGAGAGAGAGTGAGAGCGAGTGAGTGAGAAAAGGGTTGAATTTAAATTATATTTAAACTTGAACTGTTAATTTGCCAAAGTTAAGCAATGCCATCGACAATACTGAAATAACAGTTAACAATGATTGGATTATTTATGTGATTGATTGCAAGCCATTAAAGAAACAAGGAAAAAAAGTAGTGTAAAGATCCCCCCCTAAAATAAGGAATTTTGAGAAATGATAATTTATTATGTGGAACTAAAGTGAACATATTGGAAAGAATTTTCCAATATTGATTACATAAAATTTTCCAAGGACAGACAGTGGTATAAGAGGCAAATTGATTAACTTAAACAATCAATTCAGGATGCAATGTTTGAACTTGTAAATTGATTGTTTGAATAGTTATTTAGAAAACTTTTCACCATTTTGTTCAACCAAGGTTTCATTTTAAAATATTTCTGAAGAAGGTTATAGTTGAAGTTTGATGTTAAAAGAAAATGAAAAATAAAAAGAAGATTAATTAATTAATCTTTACTATTCATTAGTTATAACTGTAATAATTAGAAAAGTTAGTTTACACTATGGATAAAGCATAGAAGGAATTGATAACTTAATCATGAAATATTTGTTGCCAACGTTTTCTTAATTTAAGTTAAGTTTAAAGTTTTGAAGGAATTGCAAATTGATAGTTTCAATAGTTTACTTCTTTTATAAAATAAGCAAAGTTTAGTAACTATATTCAATAGTTATTAGTTACTTAGCGCTATATTCCAACAGCTATTCAAGTATATTAAAGTTTTTTATATTTTTTTATATTTATAAATAGGAAAACTTTGTATTAAATACTATCTGTTGAACCCGACAGACGCTGTAATAATATAAATGTTAAATATTTTCAAAAAACGATTGAAATTGCTCATTTCTAGCTTGCTTTGAACTCTGATGAAGGTCCAGATTTTCTCTTTCGAAAGCCAGTAGAACACTGACAAGACTCCACTCGCCAATAAACTCAGATTTTGGCATGCTTTAAAAAATATGCTTCAAAAAGGCGTCTGGGAATATTAATGGGGTGCTAGATTAGATTAGATTCCGTGGAGAGTTGGCTAATCAGCATACGCCACTCAATGGGTTTCTGATGGGCTACATGACGTTATCTGCTCTCCAAACAGGCATTTTGATTTTTATCATCTAAGCACCCACTAGTGGAATAGAGTCGGCTTTAAAATGAAAGGAGAAACATTTCAGATTTTTGGTCAATTTAGTAAACTATTGCCAACAATATTTTCTTGTTCACTGTTTTTAATTAAAGCCATTTAAGGGAACAATGAAATATAAATTAACAATTTTTGTTGTTGTTGAAATTTACAATGTAACAATAGTTATAACAAGTAAATATAATGATAGCTAATAAAAGGCGGGATTATAATGAAACGTGCACAATGCCATGACAATAGTAGTTCACGAGGCCATCTCCTCGTCATTCTCCTTAAGATATTACTTAGCATCGTAGGGCAGAAAAGCTGTTCTATTGGAGAATTACAATAGGCTGCAAAAGGGTATATTCAGGTAATTGTGGATAGTAAGGTTCGATACGAAAAATGGTGCATTAAGGATTTTCCCAAGAATTTTTGACTGCAAGGATTGGAAGCGTTGGGAGTTGGGACGTTTCGTCGATCCCCATACTCTTGAATATCGTGGTCTTAGTAAACAGTAGATATAAAAGACTTCTGTTGTTTAAGTTTAGTTTTTGAACGTGTGTCGAGGGGAGCCTTGCGAGGGCTTTATAGCGTCGACGATTAGCTTCTTGTCTTTTCAGTCTGGTATGTGGGATTCCATGCTATTCGTCTGTCCAGGTATTCAAATTTATTTTAAAAACTTATTATAAAACAATAAAGAGTTGATTAAATGTTGTCCAAGAATTTAAAATTGAGATTATAATAAAATAGTCTTAGTTCCGTTACATATAGAGACCATCCAGTATCCACTACTACGTAGTTACATATTTACATATCTCTTCGGTAAACAGTTGCTTAATGCAACGGGAGGGGGGGGGTTTGCTAGATATAGCAAGCCAGTAGGGAAGGCAGTTAGTAACACCAGTTGAAGTTTAAAGTTCAAAATAATTCATGACGAACTAAGGGAAGAAGATGCTGGAAATTTTGTATTAAAATATGTAAGTGGATGGAGCTGGATAAATGGTAAGGAGGAGGATGGTAGAGGAGGAGCGGACCATGGCAGAGATGGAAGCCCTGGAGGCGGTTACAGACTGTATGCAGATAGAACATCCTTTTCTATTGTGCTGGAGATTGAGAGAGATAGAGAATCTAGCCTAGTGTAAATGGGATTCTAGATGTTTTTTAATACTTTACAACCTGTATATATCATGAGGATGTGTTTATCCATTTTTTATGTGAAAACAAAAATTTACATTCACACAATAAAAAAAAATCAAAATCAAAATACACTTTAATAACAAAAGATTTATATTAAATATTTAAATAAAATAAAATGTGAATTAATCGTATTAGTTTTTACATTAAGCATCCCCTACACGGTCAATAATATTGTCAATACGGTATTGACAATATAACCATCAATACTCGTGCTAAGCGGTCTCAATACTTCATTACCTTACACGATCAATATTTTTGTCAATAACTTTCCTCAACACTTACTACTTCTGCCACTAGGAGAGTGAATCTATGTGGTTTTACAAGGTTATTAGCTGGTTTTTCCCTTCCAAAAAATGAATAATCGTACAAAAGCTTGCGTAGCTATTATTTTGGCGTTTGGCACTACAGGTCAAGTGAAACGCAAACACTGGATGAAAGAATGGTTGAAGTAGAGAGATGAATATTCTCATTTAGTACTTTTGAAGGAAATCAGCCTCTGCGATGTTGAAGATTTCAAGAACCCCCTTTCGAATGGATGAACCTACCTTTAACAAACTGTTACAGATAGTTGAACCATTTTTGAAAAGACAGGACAGAAATATGAGAGAAAGTATAAGTGTTAGGGAAAGATTAGCCTTAACCCTGAGGTACTTGGCCACACGAAGAAATTTCGAAGACTTGAAGTTTTCATCTTCCCCAACAACTAACAGCAAAGCTGTAATAGAAATCTGTGAAACCTTTATATATGAACCTTTGAAAAATTACAATCACCTTTAAAAAATGTATGATTGAAGTTTTATTTTAATATACAAATCTTTCCCAAGAACCTACACTGGATCGTGTTTTGAACTGAACTGTAATTTTTTTTTTTTTTTTCTTTTTTGGCGCATCAACTACTAAGGTTATTAGCGCCCCTCAAATTTTCCATTACAAACATTTCCTCTAGAGCTGGGTAGGCGTTCACCCCAATCATACTCAGCATCCAGATCGACGTCTTTGTTTCCAAAGGTGGTCGGAGCGTGGTAAGCAGGGGCTACTCCCGTTCTGTCCTCCCCTCTTGACCATCGTGCTTGCCGACGGGGGGGAGAGAGTCAGGGAAGATATGCGCCATCCATTAGGCCACCAGTAAAAAGATGTATCAATGGGTAATGCTGTTACTATGTTCATTTTAATTTTGAGTCGAGAATTTTCATTGATCTACTTTGTTCCCGTCTTCTTTGTGAGATCTACTTAGTTCACTTCAGAGGAGACTATTTGCAACATCTCCTACTCCTAATCATAATCTATACACACTATACACAAGTGGGAGTGAAGTACATTTATATAATTTCCTTGCACTCCCCGTTAAAATACTAACCTAAAAACATTTGTACCAACATTCTCGCTGATAAATACATCCGCACCAATAAATACGTACATACTTCATTCACACTAGGGGAGGGTACTATATATTCCGCTCCCCATTAAAATAGAACCTAACAAACTAACTATACCATATTCCTAACTACCTAACTACACCTAAACTAACTAGCTAACAACCT
>JAAEAF010013365.1:0-10080 GCA_011037195.1 Triatoma infestans | reverse complement strand
TTCATATAATGGAGAAATATATAATGCAGATCAGTATTCAGTAGTTCTGACTTTGGAGGAGGCCAATTAACACTTTTCAATAAAACTTTTTGCATGAAAAGAAGCCCTTTCTCTCTCAAACAAAGCATATTCGAAGAGTACGTATATAGTGCCCCAACTTTGACAGGAAGAGAAATCACATCCACATGATGAGACCAAGATTAAGTTAAAGCGATGGAGGTACTGTTTGTTTCTACCATGTCCTGACAACACCTGGGTCCAGCTTATAATGATGGGTAAACTTAATTTTCCGTCTGCATTCAACTATTGTAGAAAACTCTTTAGTTAATATATACACTTTTCAGTAGGTGACAACCAACCAAGCTTTTTCTTTGTAAGAACAAATCTACATATGACCTGGGTAGTGCCTTGAGACCCTACTTGGATACGCAATCCCTGAATGCCGCTTTTGCCAACTGCGCTCTTTCATTGCCAGTTTCTCCAACATGAGCTTTAACTTTATTAAACTGTATATATGTGTGCGTGTTTTTTGTTTGTTTTTTTATTCACTTTATTTCCATCATGCTCCGCTCAGAAGAACACTACATGAACTTTACAAATAATTATACAACTTAATTATACATAGTACAGCTTTTATTGAATTTAGCATATTTATGAACAAATTTAAATTATTAAAATGGCTTATATATTGTTAGTAATCTAAATATATATATTGCGTAATACATAAAACAATACAGAAAATGTTATTGTGGAAATATAAAGGGAATCATTCAGACACAATTATTATTATAATAATTAAAGAATACAATAAAATTTATTTGAACACAAAAAAAATATATATATATTTTAATTTTCTTTGTTTTTATTTATTTATTTATTATTTTTTGTTTTGCTTTATTTTTTATTTTTTTTAGGAAATAGACTGCTCATATAAAAAATTAATAACCTTTTCGAAAATTTTAAAATTGTAATAGGTTGTTGAAGGAGAGAAAGGGTCTGGTTTGAATGAATTAACATGATATGGTTAACACTGTATAATATGATAAGTGACATCGACTGCCTGGGCTTTACACTTGAAATGATAAGAGTAAGATAGAGTGGTGGTACAGGGTATGACACGTATTAGTGACTGGCGAGTGACCTTAGTTGTATGAACTCTTTTTTATCTGTCTCCTGTCGCTGTATTTATGTGATTTCTCTAACTCTAGTCCGAGAGAATGGTCCTGGCATTTTGTCTCTCTTTTTTTCTGCCACGAATACTCTATTTTTGGATACTATTACACTGTAAGAAAAAATCCTGGCTGAAATAATACATATTTGTTAAGGGGCCCTTGAGTCAACATCTGCTGCATGAGTCGAAAAATCGCAGGAAGCCCGAACATAGTATTCCACTTAGATACTACCGCGGTATCTGACACCAAAGTTTCGGGCAAAATCACTTATTTACACTTTACTTAAAAGTTTTTTTTTTTTATAGTTTTTTGCGATTTTCTCAAAAACATTTCCAACGATATTCTTTATTATTCGTACTACTATTTTAATATTTCTAATTATCAGTTTAAATTCAATCCTTCGCCCGGTGTTACAACCATTTCTCTTAAACTAAAACAGTACTAAAATTTTTCAGAAGCTTTTCGTGAAGTTTGAAAATTTTCTTCTGAGTATTTATTTATTTCCACCTTCCATCGTATCCAAGTTTCACATGATAAACATCGTTACCATTAACCACCCATTCCTCTCCATTAGAGAGCTAATACTCTGTTAAATAATTCTCTCCTGAATGAAATGCAACTCCATTCCATCGAGCGCCATTCATATTCTAAAAAAAAACTGGTTCCGTTTATAGAGAGTAACTTTCAAATATTACGTGCTACCTTTATTTATTTCAAGTTTTTTACTAATTTAGAATCCTCAAGAAAATGGAGCTCGACCAAAGTTAGAGAATGATCAAAACATCGTACCACACGACGTAAGAAATCTAATAATTCTTATTTGATAATAAATTAACAAAAATATGGATAAAAACACTTGCATTACTTTCTTTTATTTCGATTCTCATACTTCCTTCTCATAACAATAGATTTTACTTATGTTTAGTTCCCCTAATATTGCCCACCCCCCCACCAAATTTCATCCCTCAGAAGAAGCAAAGAAAGAAGGTTGAAAATGTTCACATTTATGTTAACCTAAGCGGAATATTATTTCAATAAGGAAAAAAAAAATATGATAACAACTAAAGAAGAAAAATGTAACAAAGTATTACGTCAGCATGTTAACAATAGATTCTCTAACTCTATCGGCAAGCTACTAATGAGATGATCGATCGGCGTCTGTTATTCCAGGTTTGGTGTAGATGACAACATAGCATCACTAATTTATTGGGATTCAGGAAAACGTCTTTAACAGTAATGTATCATTTACTACATACGTTCAATGAGTTTTATATCGTGAAAACCAGCTGGTCAGTAAAATTTCTATATACTCTTGCTGCTAAAACTTTTTTCTCTTACTGTAATTAATACAACCAGTATTTTTGTAAATTTTCTTTAAAATTATAATGTTTAAAAAAAATATGGATGGGATAACCTTAAAAAGGGAGTGTAACTAGTTTGAAGCGGCCTCTGCCTCGACTAATGAAAACTTGTAAATTCGCCAACTTAAATTTGAACCTAACTGATGTGATGGAATTGCCAGCAGCTATATCTTGTCTCTAACCAAATCATATGGCAATCCGCCCACTGCCACGTCACTCGACACGTCACATGAGGCGTAACGCACCTACCTTACCAGAAGCTATTCAAGCTCACCACCTTAGGAGACCTCAATATCCGCCAAGCTTAACCCCAGATACTATCACCCTATCTGATAATGAAGGTATCGGGTAAAATCCATCAACCGAATGTATTTTTTTTTCTTTATTTTTTGCGATATTCTCGTAAAAGACTCCAACAATTTTCTTTAAACTTTGAGTACTCTTTACATACATAAATATCTATCGTTACTCGTAACATCTTCTTGGAAAAATTGATTTGGGGGGGGGGTTTCTGGGTGAACAATAACATAACACTTTCCTCTAAATTATTTAACCTCGATTTACTGTAGCTATATGGTTCTATCACTTATTTAATATCAATATGTATTAGAGCAGTACCAGAATTCTAAATTTACAGCCTATTTGCCTATTTTTTCAGGCGGGCTTAACGTCCAACTACCAAATTAGGTGTCGAGGACGGGGGCGGAAGCATCTACTTTACTATTAACATTTTTTAAACAAATATAAAATTTAGTTATACGCTGGACTCGAACTGGGGTCCTCCCACTTACAAGTCCATACTCATAACCAATACACCAACACCCGCCAAAAAAAATTAGCAATAATCGCACTTCAGGAGACTTTCATTGGTTACGATATTGCCTCTGCGCAAGGTTTCTAAATTTACAGAAAACCATTCAACTGGAATGGTGATTTTGCAAAATATTTTTTTGAGTTTTTTTTAGAATTATCACAAAAAGCCATGACGATTTCCTTTGCTTCTATTTATTCGCGTGCTCTACACTTCCCTACCTGCTTGGTTTGGCAGTTCATACTTATTCCCACACTGCCTTTAAATTTATGTAAAGATAAAAGAGCACAATTTGAAGCTCAATGGAAATTTCTCATTTTATATTATAATTGTAAGGATGTTGTGAGGAGATGCTTGGTTGTTTGATTTGATGAATGATAAACACCTTAAGATGGTTAAGATATGTAATTGATATAAATATATATGACTGACTGCCAAGGACTTTACACTATAGAGTTAAGAACTACTGAACTGAACTGACAGACTGACGTGGCTAAATGATATATACGGAGAGATGAGAGTTATAATAACGGAGTGATATCTGTGTGTGAATCAACTGAATTCTATCTGAATGATGTCTGATTGCCTATCTCTCATATATATATATACACTGGCCGAGCCTCTCCTCTCTTTGCGAGAGGGGCTGTTTCTCTCCGCTAGAGTGGATGAGTGGTGGGGGTTCACTACCCCTACATAATTATATCAAAAGGAGTAAGAGAAAGTCGGATGAATTTTTCACAAATCATATTTTACTTTCTCTTACTTCTAGTGAAAGGAAGTGTTGTAATCGTGTTTTAGTTTGTAAAATAATTTTTTAATTTTAAATCATGGTAGATTCTGGTTTGATATATTTAAATTGTTAGTTTTAATGTAATCATATCTGTAATTGAATATAAATTTGTTCTTATCTGATATCCCATTCATATTCTAATTTCCCAGATATAATTAATAAAAAATTAATATTGACCACATAAGAACAAAAAAAAACTAATGATGAAATCAAACATGACCACCTAATCTGAGCATTTGGCAACCTATGTTTAAACATAAAATATTGAATGTATGGTTGGGTCCGCAATGCTGGATAACACTAGTTGATTTTATCCGCCATAGCATGCTTCATTTTGTAGATTCTGATCGGTTTCGGATTTTCATCCATCGTTACAGTAATGTTTGCAATCAATTCGCGTAGAGAGATAACCTAAACTTCGTATATCTGGTAACTGGTATTTTAACCCGTCGTAGCGTGCATATTCCTTTTGTGTTCCATGACCGGTTTTTCGTATTTTCATCCATCGTCAGAGAAAATTCATCATGTTTGTGTAGAGAACGTATTTATACCACTATTTTGTAATGTCTATTCATAGTAATAATTTATAATAATTCCATTTTGTCATTAAAAACACACACACACACACACACATAGTAACATAACCTCCCGCACATATATACAACCAACAAATCAACAAATGTGAGTGTAACAGAAACATTACGTTGATGCCCATTACCTTTGTTCCTGACCAGTTTCGGATTTTCATCCATCGTCAGAGTAAATTCATCAAGTTCGTGCAGAGAGTTCACTTCGACGCAATGTTTCCGTTACATCTCAGATGTAACAGCGTGTTACTTGTTGGTTTGTTGATTGTATATATGTCATACAATCAACATATATACAAATCAACAAACCAACAAGTGTGAGTGTAAGAGAAACAGTGGTTGTAGTGAACTCTCTATACGAACTTAGTGAATATGCTCTACGATGGATGAAAATCCGAAACCGGTCAGGAACAAAAGCTATAGGCATGCTACGAGGGATAAAATACCGTTGTTATTCAGCATTGCGGACCCATCCGCATATTCAACCTAAACTATATATGTATATATCACTAACGACACTAATTGATTCACCTTTGTATGTTATAAACATATATAGTTTAAGTCATCTCTCTGCACTACTGATTGCAAACGTTACTCTGACGATGGATGAAAATCCGAAACCAGTCAAAACCAACAAAATGAAGTATGCTATGAGGGATAAAATCATAGATGGTAAACATGAAATCTTCTTTAGCTTTAGACTAAAGGCAGAATACATTATAATGACAGGAATATTGGGGTTTTATTTCTTTTATTTCCATAAATCCAACAGAATATAAAAAATAAAATAAGAAATAAACAAAATGGTGAGAGATATAAAAAATAAATAAATCAATCAATCAATCATTGATGAAGTTAATCGTACATGAAGAACCAGAAGTTCTTCTACACCGTAACATTTTTTGGACTTACTTTTTTTTCTTTTCTTTTTATTTATTTATTTCTTTTTAGGTTATCTTACTTTTTTTTTTTTACTGTACAGTAAACAATGGTAAACAATAAATTATTGTAAATTATTTTGTTTTGAAATAGTAGGTTATTTATACGGTATTTTTTTATCACATGATTGTCATTAAGCCATGATGTGAACAAAATATATGTATAGACATCACCACACGTATAGGCCCCATTTACTAATGAGGAAACTGAAATAAAATTGAGCCTATGTTATACATTCCCGACTACTTGTTATTTATATATCACATTCTGTCGAATTATTTTTAGAATGTTCAGCTTGTTACTGGTAACATTTTTTTTTTATATAAAGTCTCATTATATATAATGTTCATATTAAAAAAAATATTACAATTGCGAGAGGATAAAAAATCAAATCAAATAATGTTTATTTGTAAAATTAACAAAAAAAAACATCATTTACACTAATGAAGGTTTTACATTTTATTTTATTTTTTATTTTTTAGCGTGAAAAACGTTAAAAATTAATGAATAACCCTTGGGTAAAAAGTTAACTTTATGTAAAAGAAAATACTTCCTCTTACTGCGTGTAAGAGAATGTAAAAATCTGATGTGAAACACTTACACAACTTTCTCTCACTGCAGTTAATATGACAAATTTTCTTTAAACATTTTTCCGTACCCTAACAGTAATATAGAAGCGTGGCGGTGTATAGGGCAGGTAGACACCTTTGGTTCAGTTGTCATTTCAATATAGTAGTGTTGCCAACTGGGAAAGACAAAATTTAATTTTGATTCCCCCCCTGATTATACTGTCATTAGTTAAAACTGATAAAAGCGATATCAGATCAATCACTGTGTAACGGCGAGAGAGTGTACACAGGCCTGACCGAGAGAAAAAAGGCCCTCTCTGGTACTCTCTCACTAAAGCAGGCTAGAGTGGGGAGAACCTGTATATAAGCCAGTGAGAGAGCTAGACATCTATCTATCAGATTCAAACATACATCGCATCGTGTCATATCTACTCTTACCTTTTATTCTATAAAATCATTACAAGTCCAGTGCAGTTTGTGTAAACTTATAGTTATATTATAACAATATCTTCATATCTTGTCTAATTAATTAATCCTAATTTCTCTCCTTATCAACTCCATTATAACTGCATTATATTTTCTATAAATATGGAGCGATAATATTATTATCTGCGATAGATATACTTAGTTTTTGTCTGGTCAGATGAAATCCGTTTAGCTACTTCCGATTCAACAAAAATTTGTGTTAATAGTTTGTTCGTGCAAGTATCAAAGATTAAAAACTAAAAATGGTCTTTTAATATATGTGAAAAGCTAAAATTCCTTCAACAGTTGATACTTTGTGAATCCAGTTGTATTGTAAATAGAATAGTATAGGATAGTGTTTTAATAAAAATATTTACAAAAAAAAAAAAGTGCAATCATAAAAATAAATTTACACTTCTTAGAAGACAATGGACATCTGTCTGTCTGCCAAGTAGCCAAGTAATAAACCTGAATTTCATTTTACATCAGTAAACACCCAACATTAAAACAGAAACTATAAACTAAAAATGTTATATATTAAGAGTATAACATGATAAAAGAGAAAGAAAATATAAAATAAAACAAATTGTAAACAGTAAGTTTAAATGCAAACATTTGCTGACATATAATCTACTCATTTTTTGATTAAAAACTAGCCGCCTTGTTTTGACGAATTAAAACAGGCCGCACCAATTTTGGCCGCTATAATTGCCGACCACTTCCTCACCAGTAAACCGCGTCTTCCACAACCATCTCACTCTATATTCACTTAAAATGCGACATACTCCTACGGTATGTGGTCCCCGTCTTCTATTTCCCCCTAAATTACATAGTGTACACCGACCGGACCCTTCACCAAAAGGTTTATAATTTAAGTCAAAACTCTTGACATTGTGCTGGAAACAACATTCTCATAAAGTGAAGTTTATTGTTAGCCGATAAATATTATGCCTGATAACACTCATTAGGTAATAGTTTGCTTACAGAGAATGGTGCTGCGACCGGGATACCATAGCCACTGCTACCCCCAACTTCTTTTATAAGCTTCATCAATATGCCTAATTAGACTTCCCGCGAACTCCTTATAATTGTCGCCATCTATGCATAGATCGTATTTACTTGCCATATCGAGCCACTCTGATTTTCCGGGATATATGCCTTGGTAATCCTTCCTTGGGCAAATTAAGATTTTTAAAATATATATGAAATGCAGATGTAGTGATGTAGCGGCCTAAATGGGAGGGGGAGTCCGAATAATTTCCTAATGAAAAACCGTTGGAGTTTTTGAGCATGTTTTACCAGCGTAAAACCCCCAAACCTACGCTCTATAACATATGACAGCCTGTGACACGGAATCAAAAAGAGTGTACTTGGCAGATAATGTCACTTCGTTCTTAACTATATAACTGGGTTAGGTAGTATTTATCCCCATTTTGGCAGTAGTCAGTTTTTCATCAGAGTGTCATTTTAACGCTAACTGTGGCGTAACTCAAAATATACCTAGGTATTTATAGTAGTTCACCACTTCAATAGCTGTTCTTTCCCAGGTCCAGTGTTCCCGTCATAAGTGCCAACTTACCCCCGTTTCGAAATACTATAATTTTTGATTTGTTTAAATTAATTTTCAAGTTCCAAACCGCAGAATATTCGCTAAGTTTATTAATCATTATCTGAAGCACATCGGGTTTCTAACTGAGGAGTACAATGTCACCCGGTATACTAAAGGCATCTGATGTTAATTTCTTCTATGCTGGTTATAACGGGTATGAGAAAGAGAGAATTGGGTTTATAAGAAGAAATAAACTGGAAATAACGCTGAACCCTGTATAATGAGAAAGTAACACAAACTGCCAGGACTTTCACACGAATATTGAAATTGGTAGCAAGAGATTTAGAGTGAGTGAAGAGAAGGGTAGTAGTTGGTTGCTGACGCGTTGTAACTGCTACATAAACTGTTCTAAAGCGTCTTCCTTGTGGGGCTAGCGCAGCTATATTTAAACGAATTTTCCCACTCTAGTCTGGCCTAAGTAGCGAGTGAGACTCTTAATTTTTTCACTCTCTCGCTCTCTCTGTTTAAAATCCTCTCTTCGGATCCTATTACAATGATCCCTCCACCAATATATCCGGCCGGTCATTAAAGTATAGAGAAAACTGGATGGCGGAGAGAGGAGACAGCCTTGTTTTAGACTAAGCACACTTTTAAAACTTCGCGTTATACCCTCCGTAACCCAGACCGCTGATTGTGTGTCTTCATAAAATCTTTCCAATCTATATATATTGATAAATTTAGCAGAAACACCCAAGCAATGAAACTTACAATGGGAATGTTTAATTGCCCTAATGTTGAATCTTTTTTATCTGTTTAATTACAAAAAAAAGGGGGAAGGGAAATTTAAAAAGCAGTAAGTTCATTTATAAAAAGATTTCCATAGAAACGTTTCAGATCATTCAAATTTATAATCAATCAAGAGGGCTAAAAAAAAAGCGTTCTTTCCAGTTTCCTCTTCGTCGTTTAAACCAAAGAGGAACCATTAAATAATCTCTGCCAAAACGATTTATTACATGCAAATTTCTTTGAATCTAACCAATTGAAGATTTTTCTCCCTAACCCCTATGGTAGATGACTCTAACAAGAATTAATGGAGCATTATTAATTGTTTATCTATTTTTTTTTTTTTTTTCAGTGACAAAGAATAACAATTAAAATGAAAATATAATTAAAATTGTTGTTTAATTGATTAATTAACAAGAAAATGCTAAGAAATATCGCAAAATAAATTCCTTTTTCAAATTTTGATTCTCACAAAAATGTATTTGAGAGAGAGACGGGATTAGCTCACTTACTGAATTTTAGTGGGCTGTCCTTAGATTTTCTCACTCTAGGAGCCTCTACAGCTCAATATCCGATGATGTGAAGTGTTTGTCTGTAAATGAGAGAGCACTGTCCAGAGGCTGACAGTGTTCTGAACAGTGTCAGGGTGCCAATGATCTCAGATGTTAAAATTGATACATATATATTGTAATATTATGCGAATTGGGGGGTGAGGGTATGAAGAAGAAATTCAGAATAGTAAATAATTGTAATTTTTAATTTAACTTTTCTCTAAAGGGATCTTGTGAGGTCTGTGTTCATCTGGATTGATTAAAGGTTAAAAAATAATTAGAGAATAACCAAAAAAAAGAAATACATATAACTAAACAATTTAGACTACAAATAAAATCTTATTTCTTAAATAATAGTAAAATAATACTTAAGCAGTAACTGTATTAATTTGTACAGCTTACAATATTTATGGTTTTAAGCGGAAGGTTGGGTCTTAACTCTCGTATAACACTACGACACTGTTCTAAATTTCCACTGAGCATGATTTCCTTAACCACAAAAA
>JAAEAF010013364.1:0-17268 GCA_011037195.1 Triatoma infestans | reverse complement strand
CGAATTTTTTTTTTGTGCGTCAACATATACGGGCTTTGGAGCCAGGAGCCTTCTCAGCGCACTGCCGGACTCCGGGCAGCAATCTTTCGTCAGACAACAAGCTATAGAGTTTCCTAGGAAGAAAAAATTTTAAGGTAGCACTGGCTTGGGAGTCCAGGCGCATCACTGAGCTAATCGCTTCCCTCAAACCGAAATTTAATCTATATTTATGTGTAATGCTGAGACAAACTAAACGTTTTCCAAGATTGTGGATTGGAAAGGTAATAATTACAGTAGGAGTGTTTCAGAGATCACACATATTTTTCAAGGAATGGACCAATTAGCCACCTTGAGGTTAGCTGTCATAAAACTTGTAAATTTTGTGATAAATGTGTAGATGGGATATGCTAAATAATAGAAAGAAAGTGAAAGTAAGGGCGATTTCAAGAACACACTGAATACTATTTATTTTGACAACGTTATATTAGCGATTCACAACTTCTCATCAATATGAACGACTTTTCTAATACAATATATTCGCACCCGAACAGAGCAACTTTTAATATAAAATAATTCTACGAATTTTCTATAATAATATTACTTTTGTCACTTTTTATATCATATGGGTTTTTATTTTATCGAGTCTCTATTGCCATGCTGACTAAAATAGATTTAATTCCCAAATTCGGACGATTTATTGTCTCGTCAGCGTCCTCGAGGAGATATTGATTTCACTGTCCTCTTCCTTGGGTAGTCCTTCCTCTTTGTCTGTCGTTGAAGGTGGTGACGGTCAATGGCTATCAGGTCTCCTATTTTGTACTTCGTGGCCTTCTTTCTCTTCTTGTCATAGCGCCTGCGATTTTCCTCAGCATCTTGCGAATTCTTTCAACTGCTCTCTGTCTTGCTTCATCACTTCATTCTCTATGTTTCAACTTATCTTGATGAGCACGTTTATTCTCACTACGTATTTGTTTTGTTCTCTCTGTTGATTTTTCACTAATATCCTCAACAAATTCATCGTGTTTTCCACTTTCTACTTCTTCATTTGTTTGATAACCCTTGATGACTCAGTTAAGTTTTCAATAGAAAATTCAGTTGATGAAGCATCTTCTGTATGCTGAGCACCAAGTACACTATTTCAACTCTTTAATTTCTTCTGCTTGACATATAGAGGAATCAGCTTCATTTATTTCGTTAACCTCATCATTGTGTATTTTTCTTTAATAGTATTATTTTCTAGATTTTCCAAACCTTCGATTTTCTCAATATTTCTTCGAGCTATTTTTGGTTTCTTCAAAAAAAGTGGCACATTCTCTCCAAGTTTTTCATCCTCATTTCTATTGTTTTTTACTAAATCATTTTCGATTGTATCGTTGACTTTCATCATTTACTTGTTCTAGGCAATCAAAAGAATCTGTATTTTCTTCAATGGAAGCTAAAACTTCCCGGCCTTGATCTTGTAATGTTTCGTTAGTTTTACTGTATGAATTATTTGTGTTATCTTTCGACTTGCCAGAACTGTTGGAAAAATCAATTCCTGGACCATTAAGATTACGAGCTGAAGACCTACGCCATTCCTTAACTTTAATCTCTTCACATCTTTCGCCTTTCCTCTTTCTTGCATTTTTATCGTTTTTTTCATCTTTTTGTTGTTCACCAGACGCTTCTTTATGTTTAATCTTTTCTGATTTGGAGGAACGTTCCTCTTTGTTCCTGTCATTACTATCTCTATACTTTCCCAATTTTTCCAACTTCTCTGCAGATTTTTCTGACCTTTGTTTACTCTCGCCTTCCTTACTTCGTACACTGCTTTCTTTGTCCTTATCACCGCTTTCTTTTGTTTTTCTTATTACTGATGCGACACTCTGCCTCAAGATTTGATCCTAAGAACCAATGTCTTCAGCATGGGTATCCTCGACTAACAGAACACCTAAAAGTGGATTTTCTTTCGTTGACTTTGAAATTCCACCTTTCGTTAGAGATAGATACCTTAGTTCTTTAAAGAATTGGGAACCTAAAATTATTCGATGTGGAGCAATGTAGCCATCTGTTACATCCTGAAAACAGATATTGTAAGGTTCGTTGCTAATAGTAACAACAGACTCAAACTTACCGATCGAAGTCATAACTTTACCGCCAACGCCAGCAAAATTAGCCTTGCCTGAAAGCTTGGGTGCGCCAACTTCAATGTTGGTGGTACTATTCATCAAACATAAGTCGCTGCCACTATCTACTAAAGCATTGATATTAATTTTATTCAATTCAAGTAATAAAATAGGCTTTTCCACTGTATCACTCACCTGGTTCAATTGGTATACAGCTGGATTGCTTGATAGACATCTAGAAGCCAAGGCACCATACGGATTGCCCTTAAAGCATTTCGGACCCTTTGTCTGATCTGGACATGCTTTCATTACATGTTCAATTGATCCACAATTAGTTTCTCTCTAAAATCTTCATACGAACTTGCCCCATAAAGAATTGTTTTATTAGCTTCATCATCATCTATCCCATCTATTACATACTGTAAAACTGATTTTCTTTCTATTTTACAACGAGAAGCTATGTCGCACATCTTATAAAAATATTCCTGGAGGGTTTCATTATGAAGCTTCCTCCTAGTCAGGAGCTCTCTTTGTATCCTTTTACTACTTACGTTTGACGTAAGTGCCTTTTATGATCTCCAGCCATTGAATCCAGAGTTTCACATTTTTTCCATGGTTTATAAACAAAGAGACGGATCCTTTAATAATCGACGCGAATAAATTACCTTCTGTACTTCAGACCACTGTCATAGCTCGCTTAATTCATTAAATTCCATTATTCAAGTCGTTATGTTTTTAAACTTATCGTCTCCACTAAGAGTTACTAATAGATTCCTCAACGTCACGAAATGAAATAAAAGGTGTATTACTTGTTTTAATACAGTAGCGTCAATTCTTTTATTGTCTAAATCTTTAGATGGGGAAGATAGAATGGTTCATAAACTTATCTGCATCTTTCTCTTCAACTTCACTGTATTCTTCATCGTCTTCTTCATCTTCGACTTCATCAACTTCAGTTTCTTCATCATTTTCAATATTAGCATTTTCATAAATTAAGGCTGTCCTTAATCGATTTAATAATTCTTTTTCGTACCACAATTTTTAAGGCTTCTACATTTTAAATGTTCCTTCAATTCCGTGACTTTCAGGGAATTTATATTTACGGTAGTTAATTCGGCATTGTCTATGCGACTGATCCCGATTAGAATGGTTTTCATAAACTTATCTGCATCTTTTTAATATATAAAACCTATATTAAAACCATAATATCTAATAAGGAAAAACCGCAAAATATTAGCAAAATTAAATCACTATTCGCTCTTTCTAATTTTTTAGCAATCCCGGACGAGCCCCCAAAAATATGTAGATGGGATATGCTAAATAATAGAAAGTAAGTGAAATATTAAGGGCGATTTCAAGAACATACTGAATACTATTTATTTTGACAATGTTATATTAACAATCCACAACTTGTCATCAATATGAACGTCTTTTCTAATACAATATATTCGCACCCGAACAGAGCAACTTTTAATATAAAATAATTCTACGAATTTTCTATAATAATATTACTTTTGTCACTATCGTATGGGTTTTTAATTTTATCGAGTCTCTCTCTATTGCCATGCTGGCTAAATTATATTTGATTCCCACAAGTGAATAATAAAATTAAACAGTAATAGAACTCAGTTCATGTTGTATACTATTAGAAGATCGAATGTTACCACAAATTTCGTGGCTGTTATATATACGTGGCACCAATATGTTATATTTATCTAATAAGGTAAGCCATGGTACCGCAAGCTCATATTTTTTAAAGAGTGACCGCTGAGTTTTGGATGGACCGCCTCATTTGACTCCAAATTCAGTTTCACTGTGTTATCAATCAAGAATGAGGTAAAGCTCTTGCTTTCCTCTACAGTTTGTTTTCAATAATCAATCAAAATGTTATTAAATTTTGAAAATAAAGAATTAACCTATTTACTATGTACCGGGCTCATTCCGCTGCACATATTGCATTCCAAGGAGCCGAATGGCCCCAGTGACAACGACTGAGATTAAAAACATTATTTACTACTTATTACTTTAATTTACTAATACTAATTATTAAATTCATTTATAACCAATGCATTGAGAGGAATGGCCAAATTAACTATAAACATGGATTGTACAGGAGAGATATTTATTATTTATTTAAGAAAGCGTGGCTAAATCTCGGTAAGCTAAAAGAAGGAACAACCATTGAAGATGTCGAACGATTTCTCAAAAAGTTTATACCTGAGATAGAAGTATCAGTAACGAAAACTAAAATCAAAGGGAAAAAACTGTAATTTCAGACTCGGAGTAGGCTTTCATATGAAAGATATATTGTTAGAAAGCGAGGTTTGGCCGCGCAATGTCACCATTAGGCGTTTTTTATTCGCTCGACGGGTAGCTGTGCTACCAAGTTAAACAGGATAAAAATAATGCACCAGAACATACAAGGTTTGAGCAATAGGTACAGCAGCTAGAGAAAATTTGTAAATATAGCGATGTGGACATAGCATGCTTAACAGGAACTTGGTTAAAAGAAGAACAAATGGATATCTTTGTACCTAGGGGCCATAAAGTAGCTTCAGCTTTCTGCAGAACTAAGGCTATACATGGGAGGGGGGTGTTGCATGTTCGTCAAAGATGGATGTGATATTAAAGTTTTAGATAGAATCAATAGTTTATCTGTTAATAGAGAGTTTGAACTAACTGAATAGAGACATATGATGTGATTATAATTAGCTTACGTATACCGTCCACCTCTGACTGACTATGATATATTTATTAAGAATTTAGAGGTTTTATTCAATTATATTAGCTATTTATGGAAAAAGGCTGTGTTATTAGATGACTTTAATATTCACTTTTTAATAAATAATAAGTTGACTTTAGACTTTAAGAACTTCTGTCTAAGTTGTGGATATGAAATCACAGTTAATGAATGTACTAGATTGAATGCTTGCTTGGATAATATTGTTACTAACCTAGATGCAAATGAATATAAAGTAAAAGTAATTAACAATCATATAAGTGATCACTCAGGACAATGGATTTATATTAATAAGCAGCCTGCATCAAAAGAACAAAGCTGGCATATTGAAAAAAGAGTATTTACTGAAGATGGTATTGGATCATTTAATCACTTAGTGGGGAACATTAACTGGGATTAATGTTTACTACGATATGGATCAAGATTTCTATTTATTCTTTCCAGTTTTGTTATATTATTATGAGTATTGTTTTCCAGAAGTATTATGTACATACTCGTATATGGAGCTGGGACTGGTAGACGACATAAGCCATGTCCAAATCTGCCCAGTGTTTCAAATCTATCTAGAGTTTCAAATCTACCTAGTGTTTCTTCTATTATTTACTGTTTAATATAGAAATGTATTTCAATGCCCGTGACAGTAGCAACATAACCTGCATCAATGATAACCTGAATATCATCATATATTCATAAAAAAATATAATACAGATACAGTCTTTGCTTGAGCGAAGAATCCTTCTCATGTATCGCATTTCTGCGTTCAAAGGTCCTTACCCAAGCAGCCACGCCCAATGTAAACAATTATAGAAAAATAATATAAACACAGAGTTAATTAAGCACATATATTTATATTATATTATTATACTCCTTTGTTCCGGCAGATTGTGATTTTCCTTACAGTTTTCCTAATAACTTTTTAATACATTCTTTTACTGTTGTCAGAGACATCAGAGATTTCCTGTTTTTTTTTTTAATTGGGTCTCTGTCTTATTCTGTGTGTGTGTGTGTGTGTGTGTGTGTGTGTGTGTGTTTCCGTGAACAAAATTATTTAAAAATAAAACAAAAAATCTCAGTAAGTCAAACTTGATTTTCCTAAACTCAAGGATTTCGGTCAAAATCCAATGGGAAGTAACTGAAAGAATAACTTGGCTGAATAATTTCTGCAATTTTTCTTTCTTTTTTCAAGAAATGGCTCCAATATTTTCTTTAAATTTCATTTCCATCCCACAATAAGACCTTTTTTTTTATCTCACTCATTTTCCCACAAAAATTGATTGTCCCAACGTTGTGGGGGACAAGCGATGTTAAACTTTCCGTTCAAGTGCCACTTTCACAGGGCGAGATGACGTTAGAGAATGTTAGGATTTTGTTCGCCTGAGTAACAACATGGTTGCGCACAAATGTGCGTCCTTCTGAACTCGTATAAAATCTCAAAAAAGTTGACTGTAAATTTTTGAATCACTGTGCTAGATTTGGTATTTTACCTTGAAAGAAAGCTTAGCTGCTTTAATTGTGAGGCGTTTAGGATTGGCAAATGGTAATTGAGAACTGAAACTTGGCTTACAAAATATAACAAATTTCATTCTGAAATATTCGGTCTCATCTCCAACTGGAAGAGTTAGAAATTTCTATAATTTTTTTTTTAATTTAAGTCGCGTCATCATCTATGGTCATTGGCGTCCGGAGCCTTCTCAGTGCACTGCCGGCCTCTGGTCAGTGTTCTCTCGTTACAGCAACACTGTCCATCACGGGACAGTGATATCGGTGTAGCTGGTCAACCGTGCTGATGTGGTTGGGTCGACAGTGGCTAAAATATGAGCGCCCACATTTACACGACCAATGTTTGTGTCACTTACACACACACATACACACAAACCAAACATATACATATTCTAAGAACATTTATTTAGTTAGAAAGCGGTGCTGCTGGTAGCCAGGAGAGGAGCGCGCCCTATAACTTTGTAGAACATTATTCAATATCTTCCAGAGTAGTATCAGTAGTGGTAAGCCCCTAAAGACCAGTTGCGTCCAAGATTTAGTTTACTTTTATATAATACTTTGCCTTAAGGTTAAAGAGCAATAATTTTTAAAAGCAACAAGCATAAGTCACTTATTGGGGCTAGTACATTTGGGCGTGGCTGCTTGGGCGCAACGACATTTGAACGCAGAGATACTTGCGATATACGAAAATGTTCTGCGCTCAAAGCTAAAAAAGTATATCTGGGTATTATTTTTATACTTACTTTATATGAATATATACTTGGAGAGAGAGAAAGAGACGTATAGTCCTAATAACAGTCACTGATGCAAACATACATACCTACAAATAAACAAAGGTATAAACATACATATACAGACTAACAATCATATATCCACATTTATACAAAGAAATTATATAAGGAATAAGATATGCTTACATATTTACAGATAAAAAGATATGTGGGTATTCAAATAACAGTTATCCATGTTTAGGCATTTGCAAAAGCAGATGCCAACTGATTGATACAGACAAAGTTGTATTTTATAGCAGAGCGCAGAACATACTCGCGCCCAGCAACTGAGCCCCATGAGTCCCACGATTGATTAATCGCCTGTTTATTTAAAACTGGAAACTGAAAACACAGTCACTAAAATCGCCCTTCCAGTTGATTCTTTAAACAAAAACACTCACGCACTTGTACATTGATAGTACATAGATATACAACACATGTCATTCTGTATGGACGGCCGGTAATATGGCTATAGCGATAGTTAGTGCACTGCCAGTGTTTGTGTCACTTTCCACACACATACACACAAACCAAACTTATACATATTCTAAGAACATTTATTTAGCCAGAAAGCGGTGATCCTTTCTATAGAAAGGAGCATGCCAATTGACGTGGTAAAGCAAATAAAATATTACATATCCTGACGAAGAATCCTGGCAGAAGTGGTCGTCAGTGACGAACAATAAGTTAAAGAACTTTATTTATTTTTTTCTGGCATTGTCATGTCATCATTCAGCCATATATGCTTATGCGTTGTAGAACTGACTACATACTTAGTAGCTCAAGCATTCATCCACGGATTTAACGTATTCCATTCATGCAAATAAATACAAACACCCCAATAAATACATCCGCACAATTAGCTCTAAAATCTAACGCGACTCATTCATAGTAACTACCAGACTAACATTCATACGATAGGTTGGAGTACTCGATATTCCTCGCACCCCTATATATTTAACCTAATATATTAGACATAAAATATATTACACTATATACATAAAATAAATACATACCATGTACAAATGGGATGGTGTACTCGATATTCCAACCAATCCCGTATACTTAAAACTAAACGCATTCATTCACCACTCGTACACTTTTATACAAACAGACATACTTTTACTAACGACCAGATTGTTTAGCCAGTTCTATTAATTCACTTAACACATAAGCATTATTAGAAAATGTAATATCTTCAAAACGGAAAGGGACTTACAAATATTTGTACATGTTGTAAAAATTAAATCTCTTTTATAATTAAACTCAGGGCATCCGCTTATTATATGTCTAAAGTCTTGAAGCGTTACTACATAGACTAAAATTTGGGAAGGGTCTGATATTAATTTTATATAAGTATAAAAATCTGGATCTTTTGCTTCATTCCAGTATTGAAAAATAAAGCAAAAGAGAATTAGGCAGAAATCCAAGAGCCAATGTAAGTCCGCCATTTTGTATTTAACCGTTTGTACTAATGGAACAAATTAAAATTGATGTAAAACGCTACAAAAATTTCTCCAAGGAATTCATAATCAGTTCAGGAATGTTTCTTTGACCTGGAGTTTTTAGCTAATCATTATATTGTCCTTAATTTTATGTATGTGACGCAGTCCACATAGTATTGAAAGAATACTATAAAGATGGAAACCTACGCATGAGCTGATTCGATCAAAATTCTGGTTTCTCGCAACAACATAAAAAATCTGCTGTCTTTCAAGTTTAAAGAAAATCGTTGGAGCCGTTTTAGAGAAAATACCAGAATACTAAAAACTTCTTTCAGTAAGCCTCAAACTCGGTATTTTGACAACATATTTAATTCTAATTAATATTATTGATAATAGGCTCCTCTTATTATTTCCTGTATGTAAACAAATTTGATATTCTCTCTAGCATGTGGTATTGCGATCGCGCCAACTTTTTGAAATTGACAAGGAAATATATGCTTTGTGGTAAGTGTTCTTAGCGGATAGTATGAATGTGAATATGTGAATGTGCGTGGTGTATGTGTATGTGAATGTGTGCGTGCGTGTACGTGAATGTGAGTGTGTACGTGCGTGAATGTGTGTGCGTGCGTGCACGTGAATGTGAGTGTGTGCGTGCGTGCACGTGAGTGTGTGCGTGCGTGCACATGAATGTGAGTGTGTGCGTGCGTGCACGTGAATGTGAGTGTCTATGTGTATGCGTGTAAACAAAATATCTCAAATACGAACTTAACTGGAACTTTTCGGTCGAAATTCAACCGATGTGCCATTACTAAATAATTTTTTTCCTGTTCTTGGTATTTTCTCCAAATTGGCATCATTCATAATCTACATTCATGAATGCCTATTACATTTATTTGAAATTTTAGGAAAACTAATATTAGAGTGTCTTGGAAATTGCAACGTTAAACTTCCCTCTAATGTTCCACTTCATTGAAATGTACGTTACTACCACATATTCTTCATGCATTAAATGCATCGCTAGAATTCCAAATTTGAAAATTAATTTTGAATGGATTCTGGCGGAAGAGATTACTATTATTAAATTGTATTTCTGTGACTTGCTGCTATGAAGTGACATTTAGGTCATACCATGGTATATTCTAAAAACGAACGTACATTAATGCGGTCCGCCAGAGAGGATCTCTATCTCTGATATTACCGCGGCAACTCAAATTTAGAACATAATTCCAAGTATGAGGAAACTTGGATAAATTAAATTGTAAAAATTGATTACGGGGCGTCGTGTGGGGGTCTTTTCCTCTATTTTTACATTTTTTCCGATACAATCTAAAATGCTAAACTGCACTGATTTTGTTCGGATTACGTTATTGACTGGATATAACATTTGAAAAATAATTACAAATAGTACAAGGCATTCGGTTGTGAATATTCGTTAAAGAACACAAATTTGAAAGCAGAGGGTTGTATTTGATTTGTGCTGTATTCACCGAAGAGAATCATTGTATGATATGTGGTGATATGTGGCTTCAGGACAGGGGCAACTGCTGGATTTACAATAGGAAGTCTGAAGGAAGGGAGTGGCACTGCAGACATTCAGGCGACCCGAACACAAGAACAATGTGGGCAATACAAAATTCCAGATTACTCCCACCAATGAATGTTTGAGAAAGGAGCAGAAGGACCAATCCTTCAATGGTATGCTGTGCTCGTGTCCTTTGAAAGATAATTAGTTGTTACCACATACACACACACACACACACTACACTCGCATAGGCTCATTCATAAATTCAAACAAGAAGTTGTATGTTATTTCTGTCACTTATGTATTGTGGGGGTGTAAAACGGATCTGTTGCCCTCCAGATTCCCTCCTTCTTTATTTTGTTTTGTTCTTCTTCGTAAATACTCACATCCTACACTTGAACCTCGCTCCACCCCGCATATAAATACTACCAACACTCGCTTCTATGTTAATTTATATTTTAATGTATTTTACACACATGCAAGCTACATAATATTTATACACTTATAGAGGTAGGTTGGTAGAACTGTGAAGCCTCCGCACACACTCTGAATATTGCCCACGTTCATTAATTTCTCCTTTCTCTCTCTTCTCATTATCTTATACTTTATATATATACATACTTATTCTATTGTAATTTTGTCTGTCGTTTAATTATTCTTCATCAAAAGTTTTGTGCGTTCATATATTGCATTGGGTAGGCAGAGAAAGCGTTGGCATTGATGATGTTGTAAAAGCGATTGGTACAACTGGACGAAGAAAGCCGAAAACTGGCATCACTGCAACATTCTGGAAGAGGCTTTTGTCCATTAATGGGCCTAGTTTCCACCAAATGAAGAACATATAAATATAAGATAAATTCAATTAATTTAATTTATCAAAATTTATTATTCATTTAAAAAAAAAATTCATTTTATTCTGGTGCTAATGTTTATAAATGAAAGGCTTTATTTATTTATGTATTGACTTACCTATCTGTTATGAAATCCCGTTCAGGCTTTCATTATAATTTAACATTAGTAAGGTATATTTTGTCTGAAGTAAAACCTTTGCATTGCTCAGGCTTACTGTCTTGCCCAGGCAGTTTAAGGACTCCAATAAGGAGGTCAGGCAAGACTGAGTCATGTGTGATACATTAAATAATAAACTATCGGTGGCCAACCTATAGCCTAGCTTCGAATAGCTCAGCAATCTCCTAAAAGATCATTACAGTCAATCCTATGTCATAAACACACCCTAGTTGTAGAGAAGTATGCCCGCAAATTCGACAACCCTTACAACCTCATTATTTCAACACTCGAAACCAAACCTTTTTCTTAGAGGATTACATTTTAGACTGACATTAAATCGCTCTTAAAACAACAAAGAATTGTACGGATCTTTCTTAAATAAAAGTAATAGGATTATAGTGTGCAGTTGGCATTTAACGTTTAAAGAAAATCAATCGTGTCGCTGTCGAGGTAGTTCAAAAAAATTCAGAAACATAAAATTTTAGGTTTCCGTGGCCATTTTCATGAAAAATATTTGAGTTTCCGGGTTGAGATCACGTCAGTGGTTTGCCAGAAACCGACGTTTCGCCCATATTGCAATGGGCGAGCTAATAGGTTTCAAGGTGTAACGACCCTGAAGAAGCTCAGTGCAACATGGCCAAAACATCAGTTTCTAGCAAACCACTGACGCGGTCTCAACCAGGAAAATCAAAAGTTTCGCAACTCAGAAATTTGTCTCTGAATTCAAATATCGATTAATCGATTTTTCTTTAAAATTGGAATTCTAGATACGCATTTAATTAAGTGAATAATGGTAGGTGGTATAACTTATAATAACACTGAAGTGGCACTTTAGAGGAAACTTTAACGCTGCAGTCCCCCCGCCCGAACTCAATTTAATCAGTTTTGCTACAACAAACTTTTAATAAGTGGTGGGCCTTTATGTATATAGTTAGTATGCTAACTTAAAAAAAAAAAATCGCTGCAGCCAGTTTTCTAAAGTTGCACTTCCGTTCGACTGAAAATTTCGTGTACGATCGATACTGTCAAAATACCAATTTTTATTTTGTTTTTGCGATATTTTGTTCATATACATAAACAAATATGCAGATTAACACACAAACACACACAAACATTTTTTACCGAACCTTGTCAGCTCTAATGGGTAGATAATACAGGTTCAGAGAAAAGTGTGATATAATACATGATTGTAGCTCTATAAGATGATATTTGAAAGACTGGAATGGACCAGTATGTGCCGAAGAGAACGTCCACATAATGCACACTTGATCTTCTTGTTCCTAAGTTTGCTTTACTTGCAAATGGAAGCGATTCAGAACTGCAATTCAATTAACCCAAATTTTTTACTAATTTCATTTGGGACAAGCGTTGCAAGTCTGGCTAAATAAACAAGTTAAAATGATGATCAGAAAAAAGTCACAAGTAGTTGGGACAAATCTATATCCTAGACACTTTATCAGGTTAACTAGCGTATAGGGGAGAAGACAGATTTTTTCAGATTAGAGTGGTAAACCTGTTTAGTAGTCTGTTCCTCTTATTAAATTATAACCTCCCTATAAATAACCTCCTCCGATGTTATTTAATCCAATAATTGATCATTTCTAGGCTAGTATGTTTTCTTAATTTATGTTTTGTATATTTTACTACTTGAAGTGCTCATTTACTATTTTTTCACTGTCAAATTAAGCAGAACCATTTCATTATATGCAAAAACAGCTGTTTTCCGTTGTAATTTAACATTTAAAAACTTGCAATAAATTTATCGTTAACATTATATTAAAAAATTATTTATTTTAGTTTATACTTATACTTTCTGCATTCAAATCGCATTTTTAAAATTCACTTCTCATTGGAAATATTTTCTAGTTTTATTACTTTCTCTTACTCCTAGTAAGAGGAAGTATTGGAGGGAAGGGAATAGCTAAGTGGTTAGCGTAGTGGACTCCCACACGGAGGACCCGGGTTCGAGTTCAGCTGTGCTACCTTTAGATTATTTCTTCTAGGAGCCTCTACAGCTCACTGTCCGGTGATGGACAGTGTTGTCTGTAACGAGAGAACACTGTCCTGAGGCCGGCAGTGCACTGAGAATGCTCCGGCCGCCAATGACCATAGATGTTGACGGGCCTTAAATTTAAAAAATAAAAGAGGAAGTATTGTAATCGCAAATTTTCGATATTTAGTTTTCACCGGAAATATCCGTTTTGAGGTTTCCTAAGTTCAAAAAAGTGTTTTGTTAGCAATATTTTTTCCCTGGTGAGAGAAACCCGTAACACCAGGGAGTTTATTTCTACATGCTCCATACAAATAAGTATTTTACATGTATTTTATTTGCAGACATATTTTAATATATTATCACATTGTCTAAACTTATAAAGCAAATTTTAATTGAGACGGCTGTTAAAAAAGAGAAAAATAAAAGAAATATAATTATTTAAATGTGCAACCGTGAAAAATAATCAAATAAACAGAAGTAAATTATACAAATTAAAATAAAATAAAATAAATTAATAAAGTATTGTATACCTCTAAGCAAGTTGATCTAAATATAAAAAAATGCTTTTAAACATTTCAAAATTAAAGAACAAACTCAAATTAATTTAACACAAATATGGCCCTAAGTAACGGAATTCCATATCGATTGTCCTGATACTGTTAATTATTAACTTTGCCAGCAGTTTCCCAGCTACAGGGAGCAAGCTTATAGGCCTATATCTGGCTGGAGTTAGCTCTGTATCTTTTCTAGGTTTCATAATTAGCAGAGCCTCAGATTTTTTCCAAATACTGGTGGATTTGTTACTTATCAGACATTTATTATTAATATAGGTAAAAGTAAAGTAATGCCTACTTTTTCAGGCAGGCTTAATGTCCAACTACTAAATTAGGTATCCTGGACGCGTATAGGTAAAACTAGAAAGAATTACATGGAAAACTTGCTTGAGTATTTCACTAGTGATACCGTCTGACTGGACACTTGCGAGGATTCATAGTTCTCAGCGCATTTGAAACTTCTTAAGATATGAATAAGGGATCGTCCTGTGTGTGAATTGGTTGAGAGGCAATAAGGCGAGTATTTCTATACATATCATTCTCAAAAGCTGTATGATCTACTGGAAAGAAGTAATTGAAGACTGATTCCAGAGTGTCTGCTGAACTTGAGTGAAACTAACATCTGGTTTACTAAGTGTTTGCAGAATAGACAAATTATTAATTTTACTGGAGGCACATTTGAACGCCAAATTCCAGGGTTCCATTTTATCGGTATCATTGCAGAATTCAATCCACGATTGCCACTTAGCTTTCCTGATTCTGCTGGCGTATATGCTTTTCTCTTTCAAGTAATTCTGTTTTCTTTCTTGTCTTAATATTGAATCATTCTTAGTTTTTTAAAATAGTCTTCCAAGTTTATTTCACTTTCGACGACTCTTATCAATTTCTTTATTCCACCATGGAACTAAGTTTTTAATATATGATAGTTTTTTTTTCCCCCAAAACTGTTGAACAGGCTCTATCAACCACCAGTCAACAAAACAGCAACATCTTGGTATCCATATTTGCAAGATAGATAAGTCTTCAATGAAATTACTTTATTATGTGGGTTTATTTTTTATAATTTGACGGTAGATAATGTTAAAAGCTTCAAATCAATATAGCTCGATCCATTTTTGGAGACACATGTAGGCCTAGATGGATCATCTTTGACATAGTTGAACCCAGTATCAGCAATATATTCTTCAAATAGTTTACCTAGTCACCAAGTCAAACCAACATTTTGACCTTGCATTACTATCAACTGAAAGTACTATAGATTCTGTATTCTCCAAATAGAATCAATTTTATCCAGGTCCAATGAAATATTTTTCCCATCGAAATATGATTAATAATATTAATAGGTAATATTTTATGAACGAATTGTTTAACTCTATAACCGTCATATCCTCAACTGAATTTTGTATTATTAGTCGTGCGTTTATAGATAGTTTTCTATTAACAATAGCAGCTCGTTTGCGTCCACAAGCAGCATTAAAAATGTTGAAATTATTGGGAAAACCAGTAGCATTGTTTTAAAAATATAAGGCTCCTGAATCATTGCGATATGAATATCATTATTAATCGTGTAATGAACTAAGTTGTAAGTAGCCGCTTTTGATTTTTGTAAATTAATCTGAATGCAATTTAAATTCCAGTCGGCAACTAGTTTTCTATTATGATTCATAATATTCAATATTTACTTTTTTCCTGTTGATAATGTCTATTCGAGTTGGACATTGTCTATCACGAGCGGCATGCTTGATTTCTTATAGTACAATTCGAACAACAATAATCACTTTGATTAGCCGCAATCGTTCAGTTTATGAACACGAGGACAAGAGAGTTTACCTTTGCAATCCTTTGTGAAATGATCGTGTTTATTACAATTGAAATATCTGTTTATGCTCACATATTCCCTGACACTTCTGATTTCCCAGCAAAACTTTACTTTATTAGTCATAAATGTATGGACTAACTTTGGTGAGACCTCAATTACACAGTGTCTCTTACCAGTTCTCTTATTATCGATTATAGATGGGAATTGTATTTGCAGTATCGATATTCAGTTGAGTTCTAATTTGAATAATCGATACTATGTTTTCTTAATTTACATGATCAGGTAGGATAAAAATATATAACTCTAGATTTGTATTTCTTAGCAGCTCTAGCGTTAAGTATGTCTTTACATTTTTTATTTTATCTTGGCATAATTTATCTACATTCGATTTAGAGTCTGTAGATAGGATTACTGTTCCTGTTTTTAATGTTTTGAGCCGAGTCATGCCAACTTGTATCACAGTAGGATCAATCCTTTCTTTCAAAATACTCATAGATTCAGCTTTGGAAATGCTTTTAATTGGTTGTGTAATGCATCGAAATTGATGCATTTTATTAATTGGACTTAACACAGCAAATGGACTCACCACTCCAGCAAATGGACTCACCACTTCAGCAAATGGACTCAACACTTCAGTAAATGGACTTACCACTTCAGCAACTCGATTCACCATTTCAGCAAATGGACTCACCACTTCAGCAAATGTTCTTGAGGGTGCCAGATTAGCGTGTTCCCTTTTCTGATCTCTGCATTTAACAATAGTTCTTTAATTTCCGTAAATAACGTCGTCAATTCACTCACTAAAGTCTTAAGGTCTTCTTTGAGTTATTTCGTAAGTTTCGCTCTTATTAGTAACTACATCAAACCCTTTTAATAGCTTGGAAAAATCTAGCGTCTAGTTCACTTTCTGCTATCTTGAAAATCTCTCTCTCTGTCTGCGTGTGTGTATGTATGTATGTGAACAGCATAGCTCAAAAACGAAAAACCGCAGAAAGTTCACACTTTATATTATATTCCGTTTGGGTATCACCATGAGATCTGACAATACGTTATCTGTAAAAATTCCTCAACCGGAAGTATCACTTTGCTGAGCAGTTTTTCACTTTTATAGAATTTCCTCAAAAATAGCTCCAACGATTTTCTTTAAACTTGTTTTATCAACTACACTACGAAGATCTACAATTTTCACTTGAAACATTTAAGGGCACTTTTGGTGGAGGGGTGTGGTTAGATTATCTTCTAAAGTGCTATTTCAGTTTATTACACGATTCTATCATCTAAATAATATTAATTAGCATTAAATATGTTGTTGCGTTTTAAGAAAATTAGTAAACCGGAAGTATGTTTTTACTGAACAGTTTTTTTGTGATTTTCTCCATAAAAACACTGACCAATTCATTAAATTTTGTATGCTAACTCTAAAGTTTGTCAATTACAATTTTGGACACTAGAGTAATTGAAAGTTGTGTGTGTGTTTCACACCAGATTTTTTTTAAACATGTTAGTTGAGTAGGGGTACGTGTTTGTACTATAGTTAAATTATTCGTTCACATAGAATTTTTTACTCCCTTATTAATAAAATTTCTTCCCCTTGATATTACTGATCCCCACACAAAATTTAACTGGGTATCTCAATTCAAAGAATTTCTATCTCCAATTGATTACACGGAAATAGTCCATAGCACTAACAGCCACTCTTTAAAGAAGAAAATCCCTACGATTTTAAAAATATTTAGTGAACACCTCCACAATCTGGACATTCAACGCTTGTCCACTTCTAATTTTAATACCTACTACAATAAACTTCTTAATCTTCTAAATAAATTACCTTTT
>JAAEAF010013362.1:0-12954 GCA_011037195.1 Triatoma infestans | reverse complement strand
GACAGGGAGAAAAACTCAATGACAGATTGAGAGATAAGCAAGTGCTTATATGTAGACTGGATATTTGTCGTTGGCTGATCGCATGGAAGGTGTCTTTGCTCTTGAAGAAGGTGATAGAATGGGGCCTCCATTGTCCCCTTTTTTCCTTCAATTTAGAGCCCTGTGATAGGGAAAGTAGGACGGTGCTTCATCCCTAACCCATGGTTGGCTTCGTTTCCTTTTATACGACCTTGGCATACCTTGCGAATAGCAGGGAACTAATTTGACTTATGATATGCCTATGCCATCACAACTCTTTATTAAATGGATTTTTCAGTATATCCTAATTTTCTCAAAAATGAATCTTTTTTTCGCTTCTTCCTTCGTGCGCAACATGCCGTTTCCTCTAGAATTCCAAACTTCCTGTTTTTTTTTTTCTACTTCCTGGGGGTAGCACACATCTATAAAGTTTATTGGTCAAATGATAGTTCCATTCTTCTTAAGTGACAATAGCAGTTTAACTTTTTCTTGACCACTTTTCCAGCGCTCTTGATCTTTTCCTTCATCTATCTGGAGACTCCGCCGCATACAAAAGGATGCCTTCAATTATAATATGGACTATACTTTTTTGAAATGGTCATTTTCCAGGGTACCAGATATAACTTTTTTAATAGCTTTTCTAAGCATTTCTAATTTTTTTTTTTCTGGACCTCTAAATCGGATTTCCACATTATTTTATTCCAAGGCTAAATCCATTAAATATATAAACTGATTTTACAGTTCATATTATCCAAACAGTTACAATCCCTCTTCTGTCTTGCATCCTGTAGCTATGTATTAAGTCTTCTATGTAAATTCATGTTCAGACCCCAGTCGTCGTGAAAATGGATCCAATGAAACAAAACTGTACATTTTGCTCAATTTTCCAAGTATCTGTAACGTTAGGCTTTCCTATAAAAAAAAATATTTCTTTATATTGTTAGGTCCTTCCATCTTTATATAATTAAGTATAATGAAGTATGTAGCTAAAAGTCAGAGTTAAGTAAATTTGGGAATTAGAAGACTAGAAATACAATCAAATAGAGACTTGTGAACGTTTCAAAACCTGTTATTCCTTCTTCTTCCTTCTTCATTGTATGTTACAATATTATTTAAAATATTTTCTATAGAGAAGTGAAACAAATACTGTTTTTTTGTTCTGCTATAATACACACAACATTCTAGGTTTAGGAGAGAACACCATCCCTCAATGAATTGTTTATAAGTGTGACCAAATAGGTGTCACCTGTCTCTCTAAACAAGTTGGCCTACTATTGTTTGAATGTTACCTCTATTGGATGTCCAATTGTAACTGCATTAACAGTGTGATGTAGTAAAAAAGTTTCTCACGGCTAGAGGTAAGTCTGTTTTTAACATCCTTTCATCACAAGGATCAACCGAAATGTGTTTCCATTTCCATGAGTTTTAGTTTATTTAACATGTTCCTAAATATACGAAAATGATTGCTTTCATAATTGTGGGCAAGGAAAAATGAAATCAAAGACATTGAATTTAAAGAAATGATGTACTTTCAGCAAAATTACTATCAAAACAATTGGTATTTCATTACCTATAAAGTTAGAAACGGTGGCCTGATAATAGACTAGGTGAAGAATTTTAAATGGGCTCACCTGATTGAAAATAGCCTTCACAGATAGCGAAATTAGGAAACGGATAAACGGGGTTAGGGAGATTATTTAACAGTTTCAAACGGAGATCAATAGAAGAATATTGCTGGCTAATAGGGCAAACTTTGGTCTACAGGATTATATGAAAAGTCGGTTACTCTCCAGGTCCACAAAAATAAGAATCTATAAGACTCTCATCCGACCCGTTCTAACATATGCCTCGGAATGCTGGACCATCACTAGAAACGACGAGCTTGCCCTCCTTAGATTTGAAAGGAAAATTCTTCACAGAAAGAGCCATCCTAAATGGGGAGACATGGAGACGGAGAAGTAATGAGGAACTAAGGAATTTGTACAAGAATGTCGATGTGGTGAACTTACATCAAGCTGGGGCGCCTGCGCTGGGCGGGGCATGTAGGAAGAATGAATTTCGAGGAAGTGCCTCTCAAGCTATTGAGAGAAAACATACACGGTATACGCAGACTCGGGAGACCCAGATTGAGATGGAGTGATGCAGTGGCAATAGATGCAAGCAGCTTCCTTGGTGTCCGCAACTGGATGGTGGCGGCATCGAACCGTGACAACTGGCGTTCATCCATAGAGGAGGCCAAGACTCGCGCAAGCGGGTTGTAGAGCCAAGTGAAGAAGAAGAAGATTTAACGGAGTGGCTTTTTGAATCGCCAAGAAGTGACGGAAAAAGATGAAGATATCTTCTACAAATCGACCTTCCTATCAATATTTATATATACTCATCGAAATCTTGATGAGAAGTAAAAAAGTATAAAGAAGGTAAAAGGTAAAAAAAAAGGATACAAATATAATCCAAACCGTAGGGATGAGATATTTGAGAAAAGTGGGGTATAAGAAAAAATAAGAAATACAAGGATGCACGCAAGAGATGCATATGAACACCGGCAGAGGGATGAAGGGGAAGAGAAGTAGGCCAAGATTGAAATGGAAGGAAGAAATTTAGGAGTTGCTGAAGAAGAGAGGGTTGGATTGGAAGAAAAGATGGGATTTATTTCGGGATAGGGAGTTATGATCCAGAAACTAAACAGTAAAACCTCACTGCTTAGGCGGTAGAGATTATGAATGAATGAATAAATGCTATGAAAAAAAAACCCAAAACCTCACATGCTCCTGTAAAGTCTTAACACTAACACTTCACAATAAAAGATGGATGTATTTACGTATATAATGATAGAAGAAATTGGTAGTTGGTGAAATGATGTACACTAAACCCTTGGTTAAGTCATCCTCATGTCATTCTTTCTCTTTACCACGATGACCTGCCTATTCACTATTCGTCCACTGTTAAAATCTGAATATAACATTTGATCAACCCGTTCCTTGGGTGAGTCACGTAAAACCGTAAACACGAAATCATCATTATCCTCAAAATAAATCATTCCAAGTACCTCCATCTCCTAAAAACCGCCAACTTGCTAGTCTTTACTCTTGCTTTCCTGCATTTTGATCATGGATATCTCGTTTATGAATGCCACAAGAGGAATATTGAAAGTAAACTTAAACGTTTACTTAAGCTTCACCATCCACAGCTACGCTCACATCTTCCTCATACTTTACCTTAAGTTGGCTTTTTTCTCAGTTTTGCCGCCACTATCTCCTAAGTCTTCCTCTCCCAAACCATCAAATCCCAGAGACATCCATACAATACCGACACTTTCCATTCAAAGTCTTGTGCATATTCGCGCCCAACAGAACTTTTTACATTTCTTCCGATAAGACAGCAGATTATAATAAAGTCTTCCTAATCCGTTTCCCTAAGAAACTGTCTACCCGCATCCATCTTACATTCATCTTCGCTCCCTATATTTATGGCCTGGAATAAAATTCTGCCGAATTTAATGTTTCAATTCTCTTATTACTTTTCACCAAATTATGTCCTTTCATTATTATCTTCAGTAGATTGGTCGGATTATGACTAAAAAGGAGTGCAACTCTACTTCCTTTTCCGAATCGTTATCTTAAAAAAAATCTTATATTTTATACTTAGACGAAATTATGTCTCGCACCCGTCATGTCTTGCTCCACAAGCTTTACCATGTGGCAAGAGAACAGTAAAGCGATGGCAAAAGGAGTAAATTGTTGAGAGCTACCAGGTCACGGATTTTAGAAGTCTCAGATCATAATAAACTTGATTAGGCATGGGGTGAATCCCAATCCCCAAATACTGAAGCCAGTTAGAGGCTTATTGTGCGAACCTCTGTAAAAATCTAGTACAAGAAACCTACTATGTTCGTAAAAACTAAGGACTTCCCCAAATAAATGTGTGCCAAAAGTCTCATAGCACAATCTAGCGATTACAAAACAAGGTCGAGGCCGTTTCCTCCTCCTCCTCCTGATATAGTCTACACACAGGTTCGAAGCCTTTGTTGGAAATTTTAGAAATCTTTAAAATAGTTTCTTTAGAGAACTTTTAAAGTGAAAAAAGGTAAATTGCTCACCTTTTTTTAAACTAAAATATACTCGTATAATCATGAACTGAATTTATTATCTACTAAATCATTGAAGGCGATATAAAAGATAAATAATGCTAAACAAAAAAAAAAACTATATCTAGAGATAATATGTCAGTAGTTATGATGTAATAAAAAAAATTAGGGGCAGAGATGACGTACTGATGACGTATGGTATGGATGAAAGTTATCTAATTTATAACTAAATTGTTACCATGGAAATATAGAACCACTTGAACAGTATACCACATATGGACCAGCTGCCAACTTATAACCTTATTATTCTATAACCACCACAATGTATAATATATATCAAAAGGTTTTTTTTAAACGATCCATTATACAATTCTATTCAAACACCTATCATCCACTTATCTATCTTTCTTATAACCAATAATGTACCTTCCATCGCACCTTTCTGAAATCAATCAAACCACACGACTAGATCATTATAAATATAATGACAGTTTTGGTCACTCCCATTTTGTATTGACCCTCTTCAAACTGATTTATATTCAACTTAATAATAGCTCTCACAATAAAAAAAAAAAACAACCTTTTTTATATATCTTAGCATAATTAAAGATCTTTAAATAAATACTTTAAAGGTAAGTTAAATCTTAATGTAGGTCACATTTTGAGTAACATCAATAAGATATTTTTTTGTTTATTATTCAGGAATATAACCATTACAATAAATATTGCAATTACCTCTAACAATACCAATTCATGTGTACTCAGTTTCAAGTAGGGGTTGATTTTTTCCTAAGCCACACGACCTTGGATTGAGAGATTCTACGTCGCGCAACCCCATATGAAAAGGATGCGCTGGCAAGTGATATTGTTCCTTTAGCTGGCTATTCAGGGGACATGTAAAAACAAGTTAATCGAACAAATTAATCCTTCTGCATAAAGCGTATGGTGCTAAGAAATTGTGTGTGTGTTTGTATGAACAAAATAATTCAAAAATGAAATATCGCAAGAAGTTGAAACTTGCTATTCCGTTTAGATACATCACTAGATTTCTGGACATGACTAAAGTCATGGATAAGGGCAAAAATCCATCAACCAATAGCACAAATTTATTAAAATTATTTTTCCACATTTTCGTGATTATTTCGGGAAAACGCCAACAAAACTATTTTCATTAAACTTCGTATACTATTTTTACTATCTCTTACTCCTAGTAAGAGGAAGTACTGTAATCGTGTCAAATTTTCGATATCGAGTTTTCACTGGAAATATCCGTTTTGAGGTCCCCTGAGTCCAAGAAAAGTGGTTTTTAGCAAATGGCCTGTGTGTGTGTGTATGTTATGTGAACAGCATAGCTCGAAAACGAAAAACCGCAGAAAGTTGAAACTTGATATTCCATTTAGGAATCACCATGAGATCTGACTGTACCTTATCTGTCAAAATTCCTGAATCGGAAGTACCACCACTTTACTAGTTGTTTTTTTTTTTTTTTACTTTTTTGCGTTTTTCTCAAAAATGGCTCCGACGATTTTCTTCAAACTTGATGTATCAACTACACATACAACGAGCTAGAACTTTTATTTGAAACATTTCTCTGGAAAAATTCATTTAAGCGCAGTTTTGGGGCGTGGTGGGGTTAGGTTTTTTTATTTAAAGTGCTATTTCAGTTTGATAGACAATTCTGTCATCTAAATAATATTAATTAGAATTGGATATGTTGTTGAAATTCCGAGTTTGAAAAAAATCGGATAATCGGAAGTGCGTTTACTTTACCACTTTACTAAATGATTTTTTTTTTTCACTTTTTCGCAATTTTCTCAAAAATGGTTCCGCCGATTTTCTTGAAACTTCATACCTAAACTAAACATATAATGATCTACAACTTTTATTTTAAACATTTCTCTGGGAAATTGCATTTAAGGACACTTTTAGGGGAGGGGTTGGGGTTATGTTTTTCTCTAAAATGCTATCATGGTTGATTATACAATTCTATCATCCAAATAAAATTAATTAGAAATAAATAGATGGCCTAAATTCCTCCAAGTTTGAAGAAAATTAGTGCAGTTTTTTCAGTTTACGACGAATTTCATTGAATATCGTACACAAACTATAAAATTTGTCAATTATAATTTTGAGAACTGGAGTAGTGAGAAAGTTGTGTGAGTGTTTCACACCAGATTTTTTTTTTTTATACAATCACTTAACCTATCAGTATTTATTTAAAACATTTTCCTGGCAAAATTGAATTTATTTTGGGGGGGGAAGGAATTCTGTAGGATCAGTAATGTTAAGGTTTCCTCTAAAGCAGTGGTTCCCAGTCTATAGTATGCAAAATTATATTGAAAATGGGAAAATGGCGGAAAACGGCAATTATTAAAGGGTTTATTTTACATTCGTTCATTTATGGAAAGCTATTTTACAGTATATAAACAAATCTTATCCAGTAAAATAATTTTTGAATTAAATTAATAATAAGAACAATATATTGTTGTGTTAAAAGTCTAATTATATTTATAATCTTTCTTTCTGCGGCATCTCGTACAGAACTGCCTGTGTGGGGGGGGGTATTGAAAAATCGTCTAACACGGAAACATACATTATATAATGGGGAAATATTACGGGGCGTCTCGAAGACTTGCACAACCTATCATCTCGGCAGAACAAAAGTGGAGCTAAGGAGAATTACTACTGCCCTAGTTACAGGACACTGGTTTCTAAGGAAATATCTGGACAGTATGGGTGTCTGAGCGGATTCACTTTGCGGGAAATGCGGCCACAAAAATGGGACACTGTTTCACCTTCTTGGATAGAATGCGTGCACTATGTGTCGCAGACGATTCCTGAAATTTGACATACATACTCTGGAGCCGATCACTCGCCTCAGCCCTGGCGTTTTTTAATGATGTGAGGCGTTTTTATGGGGGTGCACAATGGGCCGAGCTGAGGTCTAAATGCTGAACCTCCTTGGAGGCCTCGAGTTTCTAGATTAGATTAGTTTAGATAACTAATCTTCATTTGAACCAGATTTAAAAAAAAAACTAGGATCCATGAAACAAGCTCAAGGATTATGCATTAAAATTATTAAGACCCATATTGGACCATTCGCGTACAAGATGAATAACTGTTTAAATTTTATAGTTTAATGAATAATTATTATTGTACTTTCATTAAAAGTTAATTGGGGGTGGGGGGAGAAACATTTTCTTTTTTAATATTTTTTTTATATTTGTAGAATGTAAAAAAGACTGACGTCTGAGTCGTCGAAAACTGAAAAAAATTATCCAGTAATAGCGCACTTCCGGTTTACTAATTTTCTAAAAACTCGGAATTTTGGCCATCTATTTATTTCTAATTAATTTTGTAATATTAATTAATTTATTAATATTAACTTAGAGGATTATTAATTACGATCACTGAATTAATTTTTACAACCTTGAGTGTTACAAATAAAAGTTGTAGCTCTCTACATGCGTAGTACATATTATTAACTTTAAATAAAATCATTGGAGCCGTTTTCAAGAAAATACCAGAAAACAGAAAAAACTCGAAGTCAATAAAAACGCACTTCTGGTCATCCTTTTTTTTTTTTGAAAAGGTCATATTTAATTTTAATTAATATTATTTATACGATAGAATTGTATAATAAAACAAAAAAAATAGCCCTTTTGAGAGAAAACCTAACCTCATACCTCACCCAAAACTGCCTTTAAATAAATCAAGTTTTAAGAAAATCGTCTGAGCTGTTTTTGAGAAAAAAACGCAAAAAAAAAACTAGTAAAGTGGTACTTCCGGTTGAGGAATATTGACAAATAACGCACTGTCAGATACCATAGTGATATCTAAACTGAATATCAAGTTTGAACTTTGCTCGATTTTTCGTGTTTGAGCTATGCTGTTCACCACATACACATACACACACACACCATTTTCTAAAAACTACTTTTTTTGGACTCAGGGGACCTTAAAACGGATATTTCCGGTGAAAACACCGGATATCGAAAATTTGACATAATTACAATACTTCCTTCTTACCAGGAGTAAGAGAAAGTAAAAAAATAATATACTTTTGCTAATTTCTGCGGAATATTAGGGCGTTAAATTTCCAATTATATATTGTTGTATCTATATTTATGTTAGTGACAAATCAATACAATTTGAAATTAAAAGAAAAATGTATTATTTTTTATATAATTATATTAAAAAGAAGAAATATATATAATGTCATGTTCCATGTTTAAGAACAATTTTATTTTATTTTTTTAATTTAATGTTAGACCAAAATAACAGAACGGAAATAACAGCATGAAATAAATCCCTTATTTCAAATGATTTAAATCTATAATGTCTAATTTAAGATTAAAAACGAAATCCTTTTTTTTTTCCCATTGCCGTAATATTAATATTAATTATTTATACACCATTTTTTTCCAATAAATTAGCATATTAATTAGAATTCAAGAAAAATACAAAATTAATTAATTTAAAATAATAATGATTACAAAAAACAGATAAAAATCATTAATTCAAAAAAACAAAAAACAAATAGATTAAATCAACTAGAAAATAAATTAGTTCAAAAAGGAAAGTTAATTAATTTAGAGATTAAATTAAACATTATAAAACTTGATTCATTTTTACAACACTAATAATACTAATAATTGATTTAGATAACGCAATAGAAATAAAAAAAAAAAAAAACTTGTTCTGGATTACTGGATAATCAAATGTTTCACAAAACACTTAAAGAGTTTAGATTTCTTTATAATTCTAAAAGATAAACTACCGATTATTTACCTCTTCTATAAGTAATTAATCTTTGCGATTTAATAGCTACATTTACATTAAAAAAAAAAAATTAATAAATTAATATTAACTCAGAGGATTATTAATTACGCTCACTGAATTAACTTTTACAACCTTGAGTGCTCGTACAGTTTTTCTTGGTAGGATTGTTGAAGAAACAAATGTAATCAGAAATCTGGAAATCATCTACTGTAATCAAATATTCATCAGAGATTGTAAAAGAATGATAATCATTGTAGAGAGCGCCAATAATAAATATTGAACATATTATTGAACATTTGAATCTTAAACTTCTCAGATTCCACAGAACCACAACTAAAAACAATTTTACAAATAAACATGATAGGGTTTTTAGGGGTGGGTGTTGGTGTAGTGGTTATGAGCATGGACTTGTAAATGGGAGGACCTCAGTTCGAGTCCAGCGTATAACTGCTAAATTTTATATTTGTTTAAAAAATGTTAATAGTAAAGTAGGTGCTTCCGCCCCCCGTCCACGACGCCTAATTTGGTAGTTGGACGTTAAGCCCGCCTGAAAATATAGGCATTACTTTACATAATAGGGTTTTATTTCGAAGCAATTACTATTCCAAGTCTTAAAGGAAATTGTTTCAAAATAGTCTTTTTTCGAGACAATTCTAAAAATTCTAAAAAATCGTACATTAGTATTATTATATAAATGACTAAAACCATAGCTAAACGGTATTGGTTCTCTCAGAAAATACCCCCCCCCTCAAAGCAATTATTCCGAGAAAATATTACAAATAAAAATAATACATATTTATTCCGGTTGTGGAATTTTGACAGTGACCTACTACTGTCGGATACCATGGTGATATTAAGCTAATAATAAACGGAATATTAAGTTAGAACTTTTTTACGATTTTCAGTTTTTGAGCTATGCTGTTCACATACATTACATACATACATACATACACACACACACACACACACGCGGACTACCACTTTTTGGACTCAGGAGTCCTTACAGACCAAGAGAAAGTAAAGTCAGCCACTTCTGGTTGATTGGTTTTTGTCCAAAAACTTTTATGTCAAATGCGGTGGTAGGATCTCAACGGAATAAACCCAAATTTGAGTTACTTAGCGATTTTTTTTATTTATTTTTGAAATATTTTGGTCACAAAATCACACAAATAGACCAAATAGACAATTATTAATTGACCAGAAATACGATTTTTTTTTACTGAACAGTTTTTTTGCTCACGATTGTCTGCATTAAAACAATGATTTGGATTTCATTAAATCTACGACCTTAAATACAACATACATTAAAAAAATCGTTAAAAATAGTTTCGATTGATTCATTTTTGACCAAAAGCTTAATTATAGTTTTCTTAATTAGTTCCCTTGATAATTCTCAAATCAAATTAGAAGTTATCGTGATATTCCGTTTTTGAATTATACTGACTATACACATCATAATGTTGTTTTTTAGATAATATAATTTCTTTTTTGAAAGAAATAAATGTCTTTACAAAAATTTAAGTTAGTTGTTAGGTTAAGCAAACGTGGGTGAAGGAATATCAACTACTTCACCCACTTAGGTTAGTCGACTTAAAAGGGGAAAGGAATATCTAATACTTTCCCCTTGTGTAAATGTTTAGTATTAATTTATTTATTAGCGTGAATATATTTATTGGCGTGAATGTATCTGTTGGCGTGAATGTATTTATTGGCGTGAATGTATTTATTATCGAGAATATTAAGAATGTATATTAAGTTTAGGTTTTTAACAGGGGGTTGAAAGAAATTTTATAAAAATATTTCAACCTCATTAGGTTTAGATTACTTTAGGATTAATTCATTCAGGGACATTTGTTAAAAGTACTGCACGCCCCAGATATTTTGTATAGTAAAATATGCTCTTTAGAGTAAATATACAATCAGAACCTACTAATAGGACAAAAGATACTTTTAGTTTTGCATATTTGATAGTCAAATACAGTTCTAGTAGGATAAGGGATGGCACGAAACAACATTCCACACTCTTTCTCGTCGACTAGATCGATGAATTAAGAGGGGATTTGTGGACAAAAAAAATTTTGATAACCTGTGCAAATATTTGACAACACCACCTTGTTGAGCAAGGTTTTCTGAGTGGATGCCATCTAACATGTGCCATCCCAGCTCGTGTGGACCCGATTCGAGAAAGAAAATTAACTGAGAAGCGCTAATGACCGCAGTTGTCGATGCGCAAAATAAAAAAATAAATAATCTTTAATTTTTATTACTTAATAATATTCACTGAGTATAATTTAATTTAACTGTTTACTACTATAATGTCCAATTAAAACACATACTTTGAACAAAGAAACGGTAATAAAAGTATAGTAATTGCATCTTTAATACTCTCTAATCGAAAGGAAATCTCATAAATAAGTATTTTTATTTAGAATTATATTAGTATTTGATGACTTATTTAATGGTAATTAAGTGATTAAAATGGCAGCTCAGATTATAGCTTCTGTTTTAATAATAATTATTTATTAGTTATTATCTTCATTTAAATTCATCTCTTAATGTTGATTGGACAAAAAGTTAAAATTCCAGAAATTGTTATATTCAAGAATGCTGGGTAATTTGATTAATTATTAATTTTATTATATGTATGTAAGCGTCAGTAACTACTAAGTATTATAAATGGAATGTACAGCCGTATAAATTATTCCCTGTTTATTGTTGAACATCTGTACAAACTTAGCAGCGAATTATTCCGATATCTTTTCCACGGAAAACTGCCGGTACACTTCTTAAATTCCAACAAACCAATAAAACGGAACTTAGAATAGTTGCTATAATATCTGCGTCAACATAATATAAAAAAAAGCAAGCCTATGCGCCAAAATGTTTCAAAATTTGATGGGAAAGTTGGCGTCCAACGTTAGACTTCAACACAATAAAGTAAAGTAATGCCTATTTTTTTCAGGCGGGCTTAACGTCCAACTACCAAATTAGGTGTCGTGGACGGGGGCCGGAAGCACTTACTTTACTATTAACATTTTTTAAACAAATATAAAATTTAGCAGTTATACGCTGGACTCGAACTGGGGTCCTCCTACTTACAAGTACCACGCTCATAACCACTATACCAACACCCGCCCCTTCAACACAATAATTCTGGTGGATTTCCATGCAGTGACACTTTTTTGTAACATTTCCTTTTTTGTTTTTGTAACATTTTCTGAAAAAATGATTTTTTTTTTTTTAACGTTTATAGTGAGAAAATGTGAAAGAAATTAAAAATTAAATAAAAAATGCTAACTCTAATAAATCTGTCACAGTGAGAGAAATAAAAGAAAATCATATGAGTTTTATCTTTTTTTATTAAAAAGGCGCTTCAACATCTATGGTCACTAGCGCCCGGAGCCTTTCTCAGTGTACTGCCGGCCTCCGGACTGTGTTCTCCTGTTACAGACAACAGTGTCCATCACTGGTTAGTGAGCTGTAGAGGCTCCTAGGAAGAAAAAAACCAAGGGCAGCAATGGACTCGAACCTGGGACCTCCGCGTGGGAATCCAACGCGCTAACCACTTAGCTAACCCCTTCCCTTTTTTTGTAATTTGTAATTGACAAACTTCAGTATACCAAAGTTAATGAAAAATTCGTCAGTGTTTTTATGGAGAAAATCACAAAAACTGTTCAGTAAAACTACACTTCCGGTTTATTAATTTTCTTAAAACTCGGGAATTTTTTTGGCAATCTATTTATTTTTAATTAATTTTGTCTAGATGTTAATATTCTATTTTAACTTAGATAACAGTTTAGAAGCAAACATAATCCTACCTCTCCGCCAAAAGCTCGCTAAAATGAGTTTACCCGGAGAAATGTTTCAAAAAAAAAGTTGTAGCTCTTTATATGTGTTGTTCACATACTTAGTTAAAAAAAAAAAAAATCGTAGAGATACATTGAAAAATACTTTTCAGCCAAAATGCACATCCGGTCATCTGATTTTCTTCCAACTCGGAATTTCAAGAATAGATTTTATTTTAATTAATATTATTTAGATAATGGAATTGTATAATAAACTGAAATAGC
>JAAEAF010013361.1:0-13321 GCA_011037195.1 Triatoma infestans | reverse complement strand
GTTGAAAAAAATTTACACTAGAAGTAATGCAGGCCAAAAAAAGATAACGGATTGCACGTGTATGTAAATAAATGCCTTTAACAGATTAGAATTTTGAATTTCCTAAAAAAACTTGAAAAATAATTTTTAAATTACTTGCGCATAATGGAAACTTCACTATGCACATACACAGATATGTATGCATTAGATGTGATGTTTAGATATAAAGCACTGTTCGCTATAAACGATATATTGGTTATATTGAATACCGCTCATAACGGACAAAATTTGACAATCCCCTGAAGTTCGTTATAACCGATTTATACTGTACATCTCTAATATTGCTTCTTTTTTTTTTTACTTTTATTTTATTTTAATTTTAATTATTCGACTAATTTTATTATATTGATATTTTATTATATTATATTGTTTATATTATATTGAATAATTTTAATATTATTTTATTTCAAAATAAAGTAATTTCATCTATTACTGCAAAAATTGCTTAATATTATTGTGTTAGTTAAGTGCAAGTACTCTAAATTTAATAAAATATATATTATTTCAGACGGTTAATGATTTTTGTAGAAATGTCAATTTTGTTTATTGTTGGATTACTGAACAGATAATAATAAACTGAGATTTACTGCTATAACCAATAATTTATTAATACATTGCTATGGCTAAAACAACTTGTGTGTAGGAACACTGTGTATAAAAAACAATACTAAAGAACTGTATATGGCACGGCTAGGTGTTTACAGTACAAAACAACATGTCAGACTAACTAGATCTTACTGAAAATGAAACTGTTTAAATTACTAGTGGCCGCTAGATTGCACTGGTACAAAAATGCTTTCGGTTACTAGATGGGATTACTTACAAAACTTAACATACCGGCCCCGTTGAAAGGGTCGCTTTCAAGAACCTACAATACATAATTATTACTTCAGCACCTTTAGATACATCTTCATGATCAAGCTGGTTATTTATAGGGAGTGGGCAAATCCGAGTTGCAGCTCTCTTGGTATTTCCACCGGAAGTGCTATGTGTTACAACTCGGGAGATATCATCGTGTCTTGGGTGACATGCACAACCCTAGCCAATTTCCATTCAGCGGGGGCTGGTTGTCGTCTCGGATAATGACCATATCTTCAATTTGAATATTATAGTTCCCTTCTTTCCAACGAGTGCGCTGTTGCAACTGGCAAAGATATTCGGATGTCCGAGACCACAATTGCTGAGTTAAATGCTGAACTCTTTGCCAACGGTTCAATCTGTCGATGTTTAATGACTGCAAGTTTGGTTCTATCCACGTTATCAAATTGTCTCCTATTAAAAAGTGGCCGGGGGATAAATAGGATAGGTCTTGAGGTCATAGGATAGATCATTGGTAAGAGGGGTTAAAGGTCTTGAATTTAAACAAGCTTCCGCTTGACATAAAACTGTACAAAATTCCTCATAAGTGAGCTTAGCCTCACCCAAAATCCTGCGCAAATGATATTTTAAGGACTTAACTGCCCCTTTCCAAAGACCACCAAGTATGGAGATCGAGGTGGAATCATATGCCATTTAACGTTTTGCTCTGCTAAAAATGTTTGAATTCTCCTCTAGTGAATTTCTGACAAGAATAGGTCTTTAAGAGCAGCAATCTCATGCAATCTCCGACAAAATTCGTTGCATTGACTGAATATATGTTGGCACACATCCCACGTCTGGACATGAATCTCCTTAAAGCTCTTATAAAAGATTGAGTTGAAAGATCGCTCACGAGTTCAATATGTACCGCTTTTGTTGCGAAACAAACAAACACCACTACATATGATTTCAATCTTAGCTCTTCGTTTAATCGATTCCTTGATGTAAAATGGACCACAATAGTCTACCGCACAGTTTACAAACGGTCGAGCTCGTTGCACTCTATGTTTTGGTAAATCTCTCATAATATTTTGTATAAATCGTGGTTTGACACGAAAATATCTAATAAAAGAATGTACAATTCTCTTTGCTAAATCACGATCCAGAGAGGCCAGAATCTTTTCCTTATAAAGCCAAAACCGCCTGCGGTCCCGCATACATCTGATTTTCATGTTCATGCTTCGCTATTAAGTATGCTAGTGGATGCTTTGCTGGTACAATAACAGTATGGATTGTTTCTAATGGCAAGCCAGCGTTCCGCCTACCTCTCACGCATAAGAGACCCAATTTATCAACAAACGTCTGGAGAGAGTAAAGCTTACTTTTCCTGCTAATTCTTCCTTTGATTTTCCAATCCTGCAATTCTCTGTTCAATAACTGCTGTTGAACTAACCTGATTAAAGTCTTTAAGGCTGTTTGCAATTCTTCCACTGACAGTTCTTCTCACTCTGTCGACAATTATTCCCAAAACGTATACACCATGTCCTCACTCGCTGTAATTTTCATAAACTTGAGTATTTTGAAAAAAGTTCCTCTCTTATTGCATGAATAAAGACTTGTTTTACCATACACCTTTCGGGAATGTCTAAAATATCTTCAGTTCGCTGAGAAGGAGGCCATGCACTTTCTTCCATGCTCAGCCAGGTGGGTCCCTACCACCTCAGCTCAGAATTTAATAAATGTTCTGGTGAAAGCCCTCTTCAAATTATGTCTGCTGGATTATCATATCACGAATATGATGCCAATCATTAATATAACTTAATTCCTGAATCTCTGTCACTCTGTGCGCAACAAACGTCTTCCATGTATTGGACAAGGAAGATATCCATTCCAGAACTACTGTAGAATCTGTCCACAAATGTCTGCTGACCTTCATATTGAGAATGCCATTGACTTTATGCATAAGCGCGCTAAAAGAAGTGCACCACAAAGCTCTAACTTTGGCAAACTTATTTCTTTTAATGGAGCCACTCTGGATATAGAGCAAAGTAGTCGAACCATTTTCATAAGTACAACGAATGTATACACATGCACCTTGGAAGCATCACTGAATCTATGCAGTTGGATTTGCATGGGGTTCTGAGAATCAATCACACAACGATTTATATTCAATGTGTTTAACATGTCTAACTCATTTCTAAAGCTCGTCCAATTCTGTTGGATTTCTTGTGGCATATTATCATCCCAGCCGATTCTTAATTGCCATAACATCTGCATTATTAATTTGGCTGTAACAACTGCTGGGCCTATTAAACCTAACGGATCGAACGTGCTAGCTTTAATCAGCCTCACGTATAAAATACATCAATTTGTCTGAAAGTTCCCAATAAAGTCCTAATGTCTTGATTATGGAATGATTTTCAAACCTAAGGGTTGATGATGTTTCAATATCCTTCGTTGGAATATCTTCCAAAAGCTCTGGTTCATTCGATACCCATTTACGCAAATGGAATTTCGCACAAGCTTGAAATTCTGATCTCAATTTTTTACCACTTTCAATAGAGTTTATACCTGAAATAAGGTCGTCCATATAGAAATCTTGTTTAACTATTTCCGATGCCTGTGGGAAATGTTCCTGCTCATTCTCTGCTAACTGTTGTAAACATCGTATCGCCAGAAAGGATGCGGGAGCAGTGTTATAAGTGTATTATACTGATATATTTTAAACTCCTGTTGCAGATCCGATGTCCAAAAAATTTTTTGTAAGTTTCTTTCCGACTTATGTATCCAGATACATATATAAATCTTTTCTATATCCGCAACTAGGGCATATCTAAGCTTCCGAAATCTGCATAATATTGAGAATAGATCCTGTTTAATAGTAGGACCGACCATGAGTAGTACCTCATTGAGTGAAATATTTGTAGAGGATTTAGCTGATGCATCAAATACGACGCGTAATTTTGTCGTATTGCTGGTGTCCTTAAAACGGCATGATGCGGCAAGCAAAATGAACTATTTTGCAATATTATAATGCTATTTTGTCCCAATTGGATCATTAAGTCTTACTAAGCTGAAGAATAATTCTGCGCCAATAAGAAGATCCACTTTACTTGGTGATATAATTCTGGATCTGCCAATTGCAATGTAGATGGTATTTATATTCCTCGTAACTTAATACGTGAGGATGGAAGCATTCCTGATATCCTTGGCACCACTAAGCAATCTAAAGTTGCCTGGTAATCATTAATTCTTGATTGAACTATAACAGACATCTGACTGGATGTAACATCTCGTGATGCGTTGAGTCCTTGTATGATTACAGTATTCTTACTTTTCTTCAGCTTCAGACGCTGAGCCATTGCTTCTGTAATGAAATTTGCTTGTGAGGCAGAATCTAATAATGGCCCTGCATAGATAAGTACGTGGAGGTTGTCATTCCGAACCTTTATCACAGCTGTTGACAACAAAACAGTATTAACTATACTTCTGGGTTCTTGAGTATTGATTGCTCCTGAAGATCCCGCGGTTGTAACATTATTACATGCAGTATCTTCATTCATAGTATTATTATTCGGTTTTTCATCATTAGATTTATGTTCATTGGAGTGCAGTAACGAATTATGTAGTTTATTGCAATTAGGACATGAGCTGCTTTTACAGTTAGTTGCGATATGGCCCTGACGTAAACAATTCCGACAGAGCTTATGCTTCATTACTGTCTGCATTCTATCAGAAATGTTTTGTTTTATAAAGACTGACATCGGAATATTTTATGTGTTCCATTACACAATGTACAACCGATTTCTTTTGTCGCGAAAAAAGCTACAGCCTTAGAACTTTTTGCAAATTGATTGGATTTGCTAATTTTCATCTCATCTGTATTGCGAGATCTATTTGCTTCAACTGACCCTAATACTTGGCATTTTGATTCCAGAAAAGTAATTTATTCATTCATTGTGTTTGACTTGCCTATGCTATGGGTTTCCCATTCCCTAAAAGTTATGTTGTCGAGTTTACTTGATGTTAAATGGATCAATATAGCATCCCAACTGGATGTCGGTTGCCCTAGAGATCTTAATACACGTATATGAGTCTGTGTTTCATCGATCAATCGCCGAAAAGCTGCAGATGATTCCTTTTCAACTCTTGGAATTTCAAAAAGTGATTTTATCTGTCTTTTAATTATTAACTCCTTATTGTGATATCTGTCTTTGAGTAAATCAATTGCAATTTGATAATTATTTGCTGTTGTCTCTAAAGCTTGAATTAATTTTGCTGCTTCCCCTTAAGAGACGAGCGTAAATAGATAAATTTTTGTACATTATCTAAGGCTTTGTTTTTATGAATGAGAGAATTAAATTCCGCCGTAAATGATTAATAATCTTCATATGAACCATGGAAGGTGGGCAAAGTTATGACTGGTAACTTGATTTGTGAATCCGCTGATTGAAACTGCCAATGTAGTGACTGTTGTTCATGTAAGCGTAATTGTGGCTACCGTAGATTTTTTAACAAACTTCTAGTTTGCGCTATTAAACCGAAATAATTCGTTTCGAAAACCCCTCACTCGTTTAATTACTCTTCCGACCCATCAAACAATTCTATTTGCTGTTGCACGATTTCAAAATCCGCTAAAGTAGCTTCAATTACTGGTAGTCGCGCTTCAATCTGCGCTAAATCGCCCGCTTTTAGATCAAAATTATTTATGAAGTTAGTTATACGAGTAATTTTACCTTTGATGTAGCCGCGTTTGGCGATGAGAACTTTTAATTCCGCCATTTACGAGAGATTTTGCAATATATAAAAATATTAGAGAAGTACAATTAGATGATAAACTGAACAAAAAACAAATAGGAAACTTGATATAAAAACTTACTTTAAATAAAATGTTAAACTAAAAATAATAAACAACGTTTTACAATAAAATGTAAAATAAATCAATTCAAAACTTTTATTTCTAAATAAACTTACTATAAGAATAAAAAGTAATACTAATACTAAACTTATAACTAAACTTATGGATTAAAAAACTATAAACATTAAAATTTAATTTGAAAACAACAAATAATAAAAAGGAAATCAAATGATCTTTTAAAGTAAAGAAAGTGAACTAGCTATAAAAACGGATTATAGGATTAAAGAATAAAAAAAAAGGAAATGCTTTTGTGTTCTAGGAGAGAGGAGCGACCACTAACCTGATGACTTGAGTGAGCGTTCGTGCCAATTCCTACACTGCTGCTTGCTTGCAGTTGTTAAGAATTTGCTATATAGTTAATACCTGTTGTTTTTCTTAATACTCTTGTCTATATTTCTTATATATATCTTACGGAGGACCAAAAATGTTAATGATTTTTGTAGAACTGTCAATTTTGTTTGTGGTTGGATTACTAAACATATAATAATAAATTGAGATTTACTGCTATAACCAATAATTTATTAATACATTGCTAGGTGTTACAAATGCTACTAAAACAACTTGTGTGAAGGAACAGTGTATAAAAAAAACAACACTAAAGAACTGCATATGACACTGCTAGATGTTTACAGTACAAAACAACATGTCCGACTAACTAGATCAGGCGGCCCGTTAAACATGTTTATGCGGCCCGCCAAGCATTTCTAAAATTGAATTTATTTTATCGACTTTCTCCCATCAATATATTGTTATAAAATTAATTATAATAAAATGGTAGTACATACTAAACCGAAACAATTTTTTGTGACGAGTTACTCACTTGTCGGCGACTTGTTTAAACATGCAATACGAACGCGCCGCGTCTGTGCTTGTGTGTGATGAGATATTCACATGTCGGCGACTTGTTCAAACATGCAATACGAACGCGCCGCTTCTGTTTGTGTTTGCTTCTGTCACACAATCAGTCAGACTGGTAAGTTGTTAACTAGCAACGTATGTTTGCGAACAATTATTTTCAACCATGAAATTAATCAAAAATGACCACCGATCAAGATTGAGTGATGCACGATTAGAAAGCTGCGTACGTGTAGCTACCTCATCAATTCTGGCTGATATTGATCAGCTTGTATCGAAAAAACAATGCCAAATTTCTCATTAAAAATTTCAGGTAAATTCGTTTTTCTGTTCTTTTCTTGTTTGTTTTATATGAAATCTTTACTTTTTTTTAAACTTTATATTTTTTTATTCTAATGTTTATTATAAATAAAGTTTTGTAAATTATTAATAAGTGTTACTTTATGTGCGGCCCGCCAAAAAATTTTAAAATTTAAATTGGCCTGTTGATTAAAAAGGTTGCTCACCCCTGAACTAGATCTTACTGAAAATGAAACTGTTTAAATTAATAGTGGCCGCTAGATTGCACTGGTACAAAAATGTTTTCGGCTACTAGATGGCATTACTTACAAAACTTAACACGACCATGAACTGTTGTGGAATACATGTATAAACAAATGCGCACACGCATGAGCGAGATGCAAATCTCTAATGTTTATATTGTTAAGATTTTATTTTATTGTATTTTCGTTTAAAATCTTTCTAAAATTATTTTTCTTTGTAATGTATTATTCTTTTCTGTTCGTTAAAGGTATTTATTTAATTTTTAATGTTGCTGTTATTTTTTCTCTTAATTAAGTATAACCGTGTAAATTGAAAAATTAATGGGACCTAAACACCCTATGTCGGCAGGCTCATTCCCGCCTAAAGAAATACCTTTCGGTAAAGTGCCCCTAGTCACCCGGACTTCCCACCAGAACGAAAAGTCTGACTCTAACATAGTAGAAACAAAAGTATCTAATAACGCCATAATTGAAAAGCAGCAAGTGCAAATGGAGGCCTTAATCAAGGCATGTCAAGAAACACTACAACGCCATGATCAACTTGAAGCCCAGATTAAGGACCAGCAGTACACAATTAGACAGCAACAGACGATGCTACATAAACCCATCCAAAACCAATCCGCCTCAATCGCCTCCAGCTCCCTCAACAATTCTCTTCAGAAGCAGTACCAACCTCAAACTCGTTTGTACCTCTTCCCATGCCTGCTGAAGAAGAAGAAATACAAACAAATTTCAAGCGCAGAACCTAATCAATCAACGAACTCTACTGTACCAAAAGTACTACCTATTTTTGTCAAGAATGTTCCTGATTGTATGGATTCCTGTCGCATGTTAACTCAGGCATGTGAGGATGGCAAATTTACATGCATATCACGGCTCAATGAAACTATGGTGATGCTTACACAGTTCGGCATCTTCGCGAAATAAAAGCAGGCGGATTAACGCGATCCAACTGCCAAATGTGTCGTCTGCCAAGGAACATATTCTGCTAACTATAAGGACTGTTCCGTTTACAAGGAACGTCAACGCCAATGTAGACCTCTACCGGTCTATGACCATCCTTCAGCTATGAGAAGAAGCCATTCTCAGAATTACGTACCATGGTCGCTAAATTCTGGGTGAACTAAATTCGTTACAAAATCGCTGTACCAACTATAGGTATGAACCATTCATTTTTTATTACAAGTGATCTTTAAAGATATTCAATAGTGGTAATCGATTAGGCTAAAGTTATTGCAGTATAATGTGATATATTTTCTTGTTTCCTAAGATATTGTTAATGGTATTGTATTAGGCTTAATATGTTTGTGTTCAATTGTTCTCTTTTTTTAATTTTTGTTGCCAGAATTTTCAAAATATAAATAAAATTAATTGTTTGACTGAAGCTCAATCAGAAGTATGATGAAATCCGATGCAAAACGAAAATAAAATACATAGAACAGGCGCTATAATTAATAATATAATTAGATGATTTAATAAATTAGATGAAAGTTGTATTAATCACCTTCTAATACAGTAATTAATTAAAACAATAATAATTAAAAATAAAACTTTCAAATCGTAGCAAAATAAAAAATAATGTTAACATAATAACCCATTGTCATCGAAGTTACAGCCCTATCTCGTCTAATCCAGCTCTACTTACTCAGCACATCTCATTTTATTATATATACGCCTCTCTCATTAATTAAATCAGTTGTATGCTGTAATCAGTGTAGTGCACTTAGCTAGGTTTGTAAATAAAGTCTTTTTAACAAGGTCTTTAAGTGAGTGTTTCACTTAACTGGCACCCGAACGGGGACCGCGAAGGTGATAATCTATAGTGCGACCATTTGTCTCACGTTGTGTCCAGTTGACCCAGAAGGATTTTCAGCCTACACATAAGTGTTTTATTCGCGGTAACATCACTTCATTGTGCAAGACTCACCTCATTGCGCAAGACCAAACAACCAAGCTGGGGGACTCACCAACAACCATCTCAACAACATCTAAAGTAAGTAAAAAGTTTATTCTTAAACCTGCTAAACTCCTTGCAGCTAATATGGCCAAGGTTAATTACAAAATCTCAAAAGAAGACTACGACCACATCCCTCACTTTGATGGGAACCCTTCGGAGCTAGCTTTCTTTTGCGAACTAGTAGAAAATAGGAAAGAGACTATAATCATACCACTTTGTTTGTAAAAGCAAAAAGTAGACTAGTAGGGCCGGCTAGAAATGTAATTCTTTCACATGATGTGAATCATTTACTAATCCTAATAAATTTATTAAAAGAAAACTTCGCGGACTCCAGGTCTTATGAAATATTAAAAGATGAAATATTACAAACTAGATTAAATTACAAAAAATCTCCCATTGATTTTGTTAACCGAATTCAGGAAATGCGCAATCTAATATACATTAGACTTAAGCTAGATGGAATTTCGGCAGATACCTTAAAGGAAATGATTACACGCGTAGATAAAGAAATCATTTTCCATATTTATAAATGTTTCCCCTCTAATCTAAGCAATCACATTATGATATTCGACCCCAAAACATTAGACGAAGTTAGAAGTATTATATACAATAAATGTCCTTTTATATTACATACAACACAATCTCAGAGGCCTACCAACCGCAAAAAAAACAAAATCATTTTAATCACGTCACAAGAAAACAACATCAACTCTACAGACCACACTACAACTATTCCCCTAACTACAACTATCAAACCCCTAATTACAATTATCAATCTCCTAATTACAATTACCAGCTTCCTAATCCGAGGAATTTTGAACGAAAACCCCAATATAGTTGCAAACAAAGCCATACATCCTTAACAGACAAGATCCCAATGACCCCAATCATCCTTTTAATAAACCTAGATTCAATCCCAAAACACAGTATCCATGAGGACAGTGGGCAGACCCCACTAAAAAATGGCTAAAAAGAGCTAAAAATTGGCTCTACTACGATGTGTTCAACAAAAAATTTAAGTTGACTTTCAAACCACCAGAAATAGACACATGTGATTTTTTTCAAGCAAAATTAAAAAATAATTTGACTCCAGATGAAAAAAAATCTGTTGAGGAAGACCATAATGCACATCTGGATGAATCTAAATTAAGGTATGATTTAAAGCGAGGACACCAAAAGGGCTAACACTACCCTTAAGGTATTAACTGCTGATCTGCAAAAATGTTTGCCATCACCTCTTGTAACAAATTGCATAAGCTTTTACAAGAGAAAACTTTGGACATTGAATTACACCTTGTATGATTCTTCTGATTCATCAGTCCATTGTATTATGTGGGATGAATCCATAGGAGCTCGTGGCAGAAATGAAATCGGATCTGCATTACTGAAATGGGCAGATACCGTCATTCCTGGCAGTGAGATAGAAGAATCATACTGTGGTCGGACAATTGTTACGGCCAGAATAAAAATGTTAGCATTATTATGAGTTTCTTTTGGATACTCTCAATAAGTATCCTCAAGTAAAAATCATCACTCAGAAGTTTCTACTAAAGGGTCACACCCATATGGAGGCGGACACTGTCCATGCACTGATAGAGCGGAAGAGAAAAAAACTGAAGAACATGTCAATTTTAACGCCATGGGACTGGCAGCAGTTAGTCAGACAAACCTCAATGACATATACTGTACATAATATGGAACTTGAAGATTTTAAAAATTTCAGGTCTTTGTACGATGTCAAAACATCTGAAAATCCGCCTTTTATTAATAGAAAAAAGATATCAACAAGCAACAAGTTCTACTGCCGAACTGCGTTCAACTGCAAGTAAAACAGAACAGCATGGGAACTCTGTTTTTGAAAAGTAATTTCGCTGATGAAAACCAGGAGATTGACCTTGTTAGGTTTCGAAGGCGACACCGTACATTGCCAAAAGATTTGCAAGTGGTATCACAAAGTCCAATACCTATACCACAACAAAAGTATATGATCTATTGTATTACTGCCATATGTTTATTACCTACAGTTTGCCATGATTTTTATAAAAACTTAAAGCATACTAGTAATACCACTAGTGACTATCCAGAAGGAGACTTATCTGAGGATGACTGAGTGGTTTGTATCTAAAATACCATTTTGGTTAAATACATAGATGTATTATTTGTATTGTAAAGAGAATTACAAATAGTTAAATACATTTTGTAAGTCAAATAAGATTGTGGTTGTTATTGAATATCCCACACTAAGTCTTATAGTAGAATAACTTTATTAGAGGGATACAACACCATGTCCATTAAAATAGTTAAAAAACACAGAAAATATTTTTTTTTTAATTATAACAAACGCATGATGTAAATAACAATAAAGACAATGTTCTGGTAAAATTTGGTTTCAGCATCTCCATAAATAGCTGTGGCAATAACATTTTTTGTTGAACAAAGTTTGAAACTACTCTCCTGTAAAGTTATGAAAATGGACATAGTGTTGTATCCTTCCGAGGTACAGAAATATACCTCTTGTAGACTATTATCTAGCATTTAGAACTAACAAAATTGTAGTAAATAATAAGAAAAATAATGATAGAGTATTTCTTACTAATATGAGCTTAATTAAAATAAGCAATGATGACCTTATATAAATAATAAAGTCATCCCTGTGTATAAAGACTCTAAAGCTGTAATAACAAATGTGCCGGTACCTACTCATAGAAATTTAAATATAACATTGCAAAACCTACATGAGTTAAATATAAAAATGGAGCCATTTGAATATTTGGAAGAGATACCCAGTTACACAAATCACATATATTACATTATTTTAATGATACTCCTATTAGTTATAGCTATTGCGTTAAGCGTATACTGTCGCCTACTTCTGAAGAAACGAAGAGAGCAGCAATCTACAGAAGAGACTCGGACGCAGCCACCACCACTATAACGTTAGGAACGACCATCAAAAAGCCTGCATCTTGGACTTTCAATATTCCCATGTTGATCCTCGCAGGAGCTCCGAACTCGAGGAGGGAGGAGTTACAGTACTATCTCGTCTAATCCAGCTCTTCTTACCCAGCACATCTCATTTTATTATATATACGCCTCTCTCATTAATTAAGTCAATTATATGTTGTAATCAGTGTAGTGCACTTAGCTTGATTTGTAAATAAAGTCTTTTTAAAAAGATCTTTAAGTGAGTGTTTCACATAACTTCGATTAATATGTAAAAATAAATATTAATTACTTAACTTAATTTCCTAATGCATTAGATGAATCATTTTATTAAACATTTTAGGAATTATGATTCATATATTATGTCCATTTTCAAAGTGTAAAAAACTTTAAGCTCGTATTCCCGAGAAAGATACTTTTTAAAATGTTACTCTGTTGCACTGGGCAAGGCGATTTGCTCACCAATTATTTTAAATTATATACAGTCCACTTAATATTTTTCTTTTCCTGTATTTACTAAACAGAGCCTACCAGAGGCCAAATTTTCACACTTACCGTGGTAAATTTCATTTAATTTACAATTGTCAATTTTTTTTTTCTTGTAATTACTTTGTTAAATTCACATGGTTTTAAGTTAGCGATCATGTGAGCACCACTTCACTTATAAGCGGCCCATAGACGGTCAATATTATTGCGCAATATCTGAGTTTGTGCAATGTTTTGATCGTGTGTCGACAATATTGAAAGGTTGTACAATATATTGTAAGAAATCAATTTTTTTTTTTTTTAATATATTGCGCAACCTGGAAAATTAAGTGCCTTCTGTTGCCAGTATTGTGCAATACCTTGTCAGTCGTATCAACAAGTGGTAGAGAACGCGTCGTGATGGCTGATAAAAAAATGGATAAAAAGTTCATTTCTGAATTTATTGAAGTTTACCAAGTACTTCCGGCTTTATGGGACGTGAAAAGCAAACATTATACTAATCGCGTTAGAGTATTTAGATATTTTTATTATTTCTCAAAGATTTCATTTTTGTTTAAATCGTATTCTGTGTATTTCTTTGTTTTGTTTCTATAATCTTTATAAAGTTTAAATATTAAATATACACTTAGACTCCTCAGACGGCTTCGGCCATTGATTATGTCTTTACATATTTAGAATACGGTCAATTATTAATATTAATTTAATAATAGTAATAATATAGAAATTTAATAATAATTGATACAACTAATGTAAAAAGTGTAAATATATTCAATAAAGACTTAC